>JANBRL010000077.1:0-10155 GCA_027577635.1 Coemansia sp. RSA 475 | reverse complement strand
GAATAGTGTAATCCATTGTTCGTTCAATGTTTGAGCTCAATTAAATAACAATATATTCCGGAGCAACTTTATTTGTGCGGTGTGTATGCCAATCTCAAGAATCGCGGTCAGGGGGTGCGCGATATCAATGTACTGACACTTGAATCGTATTTAGCGTGTTTCTGGCTGCACGCACATATAATTTGAGCTAGGGCTACTTTGCCAGTTGACTGTGCAACTCGCTGGAAACATCGGCGTCATATTGTGCAAAACAATGAGCGCTAACATTTCAGAAATGCGCTTCCATATGGCGCCAAGCAGTCAAATCGTAACCGATTGCTTTGTAAATTGCTGGGCACACTTGAATAACGTAATCCTCAGTGTGTTCAATGTTTAGGCTTAATTGGATAACAGATCATCTTGGGGCAACATTTGGTGAGCAGTGTGCACACCACATATAGAATACCCGGTTGGGAGAAGCAAGATAGCCCTGAGCTAATTGTTGGATCGTGTCCAGCGTGTTTTGGGCTGCACGCACATATAAAATAAGCAATATCTACTATGTAAATTAAACATTCAGTCAATCGCAGAACATTGATGCTAATTTGCAGAAAACAATGAGTGCTAACATTAAGGAAATGCACTTCCGCTTTGTGCTGAGCAGCCAAAAGTCGACCAATTGCCGTAAAACTTGCTGGACACACTTGAATAGTGTTGTCCACTGTGTGTTTAATGTTTGAGCTTAATTGGATGACGGGTCATGTCAGCGCAACTTTATTTGTGCAGCATGTGCGCTGTTTGCAAGTATCGCAGTTAGGAGGTGCGCGATATCAATGTACTGACACTTGCATCGTGTTCAGTGTGTTTCCAGCACCACGCACATATAAAATAAGCTATGGTTATATAGTCAAATATTGACGCTACTTATAGATGAACAACAATGTCAATTTGCGGAAAACAATGAGTGCTAACATTTCGGAAATGTACTTCCGTCTGGTGCCGAGTGCTCAAAAGTTGATCGATTGCCATGAAACTTGCTGGGCATGCTTGGATAACATAATCCATTGTATGTTCAACGTTTGAGCTTAATTGGATAGCAGGTCATCTTGGGACAACTTTATTTGTGCAGTGTGTGCGCCGTTTGCAATTATCGCGGTCAGGAGGTGCGCGATATCAATGTACCGACACTTGAATCGTGTTCAGCATGTTTCTAGCACCATGATCATATAAAATAAGCTATGTTTATATAGTCAAATATTGACGCTGCTTATAGATGATCATTGATGCTAATTTGCGGAAAACAATGAGCGCTAACATTCCGGAAATGCGCATCTGTTTGGCACCAAGCGTTCAAATGTTGACTGATTGCCGTAAATCTTGCTATGCACGCATGAATAGTGTAGTCCTCCGTGTGTTTAATGTTTGAGCTTAATCGGATGACAGATTATATTGGGACAACTTTACTTGGGCGGTGTGCGCGCCATTAGCAAGAATTGCGGTCAGGAGGTGCGCAATATCAATATATGGGCACTTGAATCGTGTTCAGCGTATTTCTGGCACCACACACATATAATTTGAGCTATGGTTATATAGTCAATTATTGACGCTGCTTAAAGATGAACATTAATGCTAATTTGCGGAAAACCATGAGTGCTAACATTCTGGAAATTCATTTATGTCTGGCGCTGAGCGTTCAAATCTTAACTGATTGCTTTGAAAGTTGCTGTGCACGCTTGGGTAACGTAATCTATTGTATATTAAATGTTTGAGCTTAAATGGATGACAGATTATATTGGGACAACTTTTGGCAAGCAGTGTGTGCACCAATCACAGAATACCCGGTCGGGAGATGCATGATATGGCCAAACCAACACTTGCATCATGTTCAGTGTGTTTAGGGCTGCTCATAAATATAAAATGAGCTATGGTTATAAATCTATTATTGACACAGGATATCTAAGAACATCAATTTCAATTTGCACAAAACAATGAGCACTAACATTTTGGAAATGCACTTCCGTTTGATGTTGAGCATTCGATAGTTGACCAATTGCTATGAAACTTGTTGTGCACGCTTAAATAACGTAATCCACTAATTGTTCAATGTTAGAGCCCAGTTGGATGACAGATTATATTGGGACAACTTTTTGTGAGCAGTGTGCATGCCGTTTGTGGAATACTCAGTTGGGAAAGGCGAGATACGGCCAAGCCAACACCTGCATCATGTCAGGCACCTCCAGCCAAGCGCGTGCATATAATTTGAGCTATGGTTATATAGTCAATTATTAGTGCTGCGTATAGATGAACATTGGTGATGCTTTGCGCCAAACAATGAGCGCTAACATTACAGAAATGTGCTTCTGTTTGGCGCTGAGCATTCGAAAGTTGACCAATTGCTTTGAAAGTTGCTGGACACACTTGAATAACATATTATATTATGTGTTCAATATTTAAACTTGATTGAATAACGAGTCATGTCTGGACAACTATATTTGTGCAGTGTGCACGCCATTCACAAGTTTCATAGTCGTGAGAAGCGTGATATGGCCAAACCAACACTTGCTTCATACCCAGTGTGTTTCTAGCACCACGCACATATAAAATAGGCTATGTTTATATAGTCTAATATTGACACTGCTTATAGAAGAACATTGATGCTGATTTGCAGAAAACAATGAGCACTAACAATTTGGAAATATGCTTCCATTTGACACCAAGCAGTCCAATCGTAACTGATTGCCATGAGACTTGCTGAGTGCACTTAAGAAGCACAATCCATTGTGTGTGCAATGTTTGAGCTTAATCTGATGACAGATTATCCTAAGGCAACTTTTTGTGAGCAGTGTGAGTGCCGTTCATGGAACACCCAGTCACGAAGAGCAAGATACAGCCAAACAAATACATGCATAATGTGAAGCACCTCCAGCCAAGCTTGCACATATAATTTGAGCTATGGTTATATAGTCAAATATTGGCACTGCGTATAGATAAACATTGATGCCAATTTGTGGAAAACAATGAGCACTAACATTTTGGAAATGCACTTCCATCTGGTGCTGAGTGTTCAAATCATAACCAATTGCTGCAAAAATTGCTGGGTACACTTGGATAAGGTAATCCATTGTAAGTTTAATGTTTGAGCTTAATTGGATGAGAGATCATTTTGGGTCGACTTTATTTGAGAGGGGGTTTTATGTGAATCCAGTTAACTAACTCGGTCCCCTGGACAGCTGTGATAATGGGCAACAGCTCATTAGATAGCCCAGATGCTGTACATTAATATTTCTGAGTCCCCCGAGGATACAGTACCTATTGATGGAGCTAGAGCCAAAAGACTGGATCCAGATCCCAACTGGTTCCAAAGGCATTTTTTGCAGTCAATTGGCTATGTATAGAGAGGGGATAACTAGCTAGGCCTGGAGAGCTACCTGTGGGCTCCATATCTGCCAAGTTTGCTGCCATTTGGAGCTGATCTGAGTGCACCACACTAGATGATCTAGATACTCTCAGCTTCAGTGCTTTTAAGCTTGACTAAGGCTATGAGTGGCTTCAAATCCTACATTTCACAATTGTTAATAAACATAATATTGTGAATAAACTCCCAATATATTTTAGCAACAATGGTACAGGAGGTGTATATTTATGATATTTAAAACAACTCCAAAGAAAAATTACTTCTTACTAACAAACTTAAGTTTGCCACCTAGCTTCTCCCACATCTTGCCACTGATTACAGAGTAGGGCACTACTTGCAATGTGAGAAACAGCTTCCACAGTTGAATCCTAAGCTCTTGTTTGGCAGCAGGCTGGTCCAGCATAGTGTACTGGTCATGCAGCATCTGTAAATATGGTATGTTATTCCATGATTTGCCTCGGCCAATGTGAGGTGCATAGTCACCCTCTTTACCAAAGCAAATAGCAAACCGACCTGGCCATTTGAGTTTGGACTTGGTAACATGCTGGAAAATCAGCTTAAAGTTAGGCCTGACAACTCGCCTCCAGTTGTCTTCAGTCCAGTACATTTTAGCAATATCAGTGGCTGGTCTCAGCAGAGTTTCTTCTGCTGTGGGCATTCTGGTGACAAAGTCAAGCTTGAAACGGTCAAAGATGGCCTTGGCTTTTTGAGCAATTAGAGCCAGCAGAGGGGCATCTAGATCCTCATAATGCTCACCTGGCTGCTCCTCTGGCTGCTGCTGTCGTGAATGATGAGTTGGTATTACTGCCAGTCTAGCCACATGACGAGTAGTGCTGTTGGGATTGTGACCTCTGTGTATACCCCGATTGGCCCGATTAGCCCAGTTGGCCTGATTAGCCTGATTGGCCTGATACCTTGGCCGTTCTTGCAGTGGCCCCTCATAAGGGGGTGCCCCAAAGTTAGCTGGTGGTCTCAGATGGCATCTGCTAGGCATAATCTCTACCCATACATCATCAAACCTCCTCTTCCTATTTGAGGATCGATCTGCCTCACTGTGAGCATCTGCACTCTGGTTAGTCTCTCCCTCTGTGTCAGCTTCTTCATTGGTGTCTCTGGCTGGCTCAGGGAGAGGCTGCTGGGCAGCAGCCACCAATACAGCAAATGGGTTGGTAGGGCTCAAGTTCAAGTAGTGAACTGTTAACCAATTGGCAATTGGCAGATTAAACTTTTTAATATTGCCATTCACGTTGTACTTTTTAATCGAGTCACGGGTTGTGCTATAGTCTTCAGGCCGAGAGAGAGTGCCAAACAGAATATACCGCAAGTAAATGCCCAAGTCCTGATACCTGGTCAGCTTTAGTTCATACTTGGGAAGTGCACTCAGTCGCTCTGCCATGTACTTTATCGCCTTGTACCGCTCTAGCTTTAGTCCAAACACTGCCTGGGAAGGCAACTTTATAATTGCCTTGTGCCTCTCAATACGCGCTACCAGACACTCCATAAATGCCATCACACTCTCATCTGTCTGCCGAATCAGCCGATACTCTGCTCGTGCCCCCCAGTTCCTTTCGCTTCCCTCCTTGGCTGCTAATATACACCGACGTATCAGCGTCTCAAAGGGTGAAGAGTGCTGCAAAAAGTCCCCTTCTCCTAACTTTTTCTTGCTATGAGCTAGTTCATAGCTATACACCAGTGACTTTTCACCCAGGTAGTACTGGCAGTAGAGAGCACCCCCAACGTCATGTATCTCTTGTGCATCACCACCATATAGCACAGACCGAAGGCCACCAATATTATGAATATGACAATAGAGGTCTTTATCAGGCTTGTCAGCACCATGTGCTTTAACAACTGGCTTAAGGCAGGGATACCACCAGGCCAGTGTAGTTGGCACATCAGTGTTTATAGGCATCCACTCAATACCATAGTCCACTGCCACATGCTTTGCCACACTGTCCACTACACCCCAGTCAATGTATGGAATGGCATCCTCCAGCTTTTGGTTAAGGCTAGACATGTCTTCCCTAGGAGTATAGGCAATTTGACAAGCATCCTTGATGCCCTTAATAGTCAGCACAAAGGAAAAGTCACCAAACCAATTTGCCATACATGTCATATAGTCCTGCTGGTCATAAATATCCTGGTTAGATTGCGCTGGGATATATACTGACTGGTCAGACTCATACCCATCCCCAAGGTCAACTGGAGGCAAGACACCAACAGACTCGTCAGAATCAGAATGGTCAGAAAAGTCAGAGTCAGACTCTTCATAGTCAGACAGGAGCTCCCCATCTTCATACTTGCCATCTGCCATGTCCTTCAGCATCTTTCGCATAGTACTCACAATGTCCTGCAGCTCAGTAGCCGAAATAGACATCTGGACTCGACTAGCATACCCCTGGGCATTGCGGCTATTGAGCACAGCCAGCTCATGGTTGGTAGGCACCCGCTGTGCACTAGAGGGAGGCAATGTTCGTCTAGCAGCCTTATACAGCAGATTGTTGTAAAAGTGGTAAATCTCGTCTGGCTTGAACATGTTGCGGCGCTTTGAATCATTTTCAGCATCTGGCAAGTGGGGAAAACAAATGTTCAGCCGTGCATCCTGGCCAAAATCAGCAAAAAATGTGTTCACCATCTGATGGGGTGGTCTTGCTGTATCCCCTTTAGGCACCCAGCAGTTGACATGGCAGTTCTTCCTAATGGCACCATTGTGGTCATGGGTAAACTGCAGCTTGGCCATCCCCCTCAAATAGCTCAGATTGCGCGAAGTAATGATTACTGAATCTACATCCACACTAACATAATACTGATTATACTCTGCCTGATTAACCAAGTCCGAAGTATAGAAAGTCAAGGGGGTGACTTTATTCCACTGAAAGCGGCCATTGAAAACAGCATTAGCATGTGCTTCAGGATTCTCAATCTTCATTAGGGCTGAGACATAATCAGTCAGGGTAACCGGCCGGCGGCAGAGTGGACCAGGAGGAGGCATGGGCAAGAATACTCAAGAGGTAGTCAAACAATATCCAAAACACTAAAAGAGCAAAGATAAGAAGCAAGGGGAGTTCTGATTGAGAGTTAAGATGGAGAAAGAGATAAAGAAAGACCAACCTAAAAAGGAGAGGATATAGCAGTCCGTTTATACTTTTTAAAGAAGTATATAAGTAAAGGTTCTACATAAATATAGTAAAATAAGCCACCACCTTAAAGATCTACATGCATGACTGAGGCCAATGATAGAGAGGTTAGTAAATTATAAAATTGGGAGAATATTAAATAAAGATAATTTTATAGATAATGAATAAGCAGAGCAGTGTAATATATAAATTATTAAAGTCTATATAATTTGAAATAATACTCTACCATTTCTTTAAAAATTATCTATGTCAACAGTTAGACTTTTATTAATAATTTTATATTTATACTATACATTATACTAATAATGCATAATTAATAAATGAAAGTGTTTAATACTATAGAATGAACAACAGTATTTTATCAGGCATATTAAGTGGAGCACATTCATGTATAAAAGTACAAAGTTATATTACCTATTAATGTTTAAAATTTCCAAAACCAGTATAGTTACTAGTAGATATGTAGCCTGAAAAGTATGTACTAAATTAAATTGTAATATTGGTGATCCATACCTCAGTTTTTAGAAATACTCATGTTTGGATTACAAAATTATAATTAACAAAGCCCAGCCTTGAACATTTGGCTGTGTGTTAAAGTATGCCTTAAGGAATTAATAACCAAAAACAATTTGCAAGTAATTTATTATACATGCTTATATTGTACTTTTCACTCTAGTATAAATGGTAGTATGTTTAAAAGTGAACCATGTTGCTGCAGTTATACTTGTGCTAGTAAAGTTTTTTATTAATAGCACATAAAACCACAGAGTGGGCACTATAGATTGTCAACCAGGTTTGTGTTAACCACATGGGATCTACAAAGCTATTGCTTTAAGGTGTACTAGGCTGATCCTTGCATATTTACTGTCAGCTCACTATGCCAAGCTTTGATTGCCCATCTAAGCCTCTGGGTGGTCCTAGCGGCATCTGGAGTTTTGGCCTGACGTTTTGGCCGATATTTCCCCCTATCTGGCAAAAATTTTTCGAACACTTGCCCGTTTTTCAGAGCCAGCGCATAAAGCGGGCTCCTTTAATTTTTGGGAGGGGGACATGAAAATAATATCAGGTTCAAACCACGCCAAGGCCAGTTTAAAGAGAATTTATTATGAATAATACATTTCTCTAAACTTCGAGCGCGCAAGCCAAATAATGAACATTAATGAACAAAATTATGTGTGTCACTCCCAAGACTGGAACCGGGGATCAACAGATCCAATGGTAGAATTTTGGGCACTAGGATTGCACGCTCAACCTGAGCTATTTCCATATTTTTAAAAAATTGTCGTTGTGCGGGAGGTCACTATGGCGCCCGCTAAACTGAACGGCGAGTGTGCAACAGTGTACTTAGCAAGTGCAGTGTTTAAACGGCACAGTTGTGGTTATTTGGCGTCCTTTACATATACTCAACGTCGGTGCGCGTGTAAAATGGGTCAAGTGTACTTTTGAATTCGCAGAAATTTCAACGATGTTGACATGGGCGAGCTCAGGCAGTTGGGCATGTACTGAAATTCCGAGCAGATATTTGCGTTCCTCGTTGAACGGCCATTCCAACGCACTCTTTTACGTCGCTTGACGTTGCCGGTAGCCCATTCGTGAAATTACCATCTGCACACGTACGCGTTTAATTCATAACAGATTATTTTACACTATGAAACATTTTTGCTGCCCCCATCACAGCCAAATGGTGTACGCGCGTGAGCTAGCCAGCCCACTGCTTTTCTTTTCTGCTTCCCCTTTTGTCTCTTTTTTGCATGCTCACTGCGATTCACAAATGTTGGCCCACTGCTGGTAAGTTTTAGCATGGTGCGCTGTTGCTGTTGCAGACTTTGAACACACACACTCGTCGGTTGTTCTGCAGGCTAGTGGAACACACTCGTTTTGTTGAACTTGCACACTTTGCTGGTATGTTTGCCCAGAACATGAAGCCATTGCTGCTTGTTTGTGCACAGTATGCCATGCCGCTGCTTTTGTCGAGTGTACAGATCACAGTGCTACTGCTGGTGTTATACACATAGTCTTACGACACTTGCGCATGGGCTGCTTGAGCATTTGTTGCTGTTGCTCACAATTCATTCTTTTTATGTTTGCTTTTCAAATACAACACATATTACACACATACTTTGCTGTAACACTTTTAGCCTGAAGCAGCACAACTAGCGGCTATATGAACAGACTTTGCGACGCAGAAAAAGGGGGGACAGCCAGCCATCAGCTTAAGGGCAAGGCCTGTGATTGTTTCATTATTTTGGCCCAAAAAACGCGTTCGACTTTTTGTTCATTACTCACGTTTTCTGCCAATAGTTGAGATACAGACATTCTGAGTAAATGCTCTTGTTCCTCGTTTGTCAAGCTTTCTAATGGTGCCCTTTGGGTTACTAGGCGTTGCACGTAGCATGTTTGGCATTATAATGTACAACGCGTAAAAACCAATCAGAGCATTTTGTCCATGCAGCTGAATTGCTGCCCCCATCACAGCCAAATATCGTCTGGTGGGGGTCTTAAGAGTAAATTTGCAGTTTAGCAAGGTCGATTGCAGTTTAGGACACTTCCAAGCCTAACACTTTTTGGCTGCAGTTTCGCAGTGCGCGGAACTTTAGGCCTGGGTGCTGGGAGAGGTCGTCATTCACTGTTTCGAGTCTTGCACAGGCCAGTTTTAAGAAAATATATAAATAAATACATCATCTTTAACTTCGAGCAAGCAAACCAAAAATTAATCAAAGATTAAAAATCTTGTGGTGGTCCCAAGACTCGAACCGCAGACCATACGATCATGCAGCAGAGCCTTAGGCACTAGGATTGCGAGCTCAGCCAGAGCTATTTCCATACTTTTGAATTTCATGTTGTTGAGCGGGGGGTTACTTTGCCGTTTGTTAGCTTAATCTGGGAGAGGCGATAGCGCAAAATTGTACTTGGCAAGCGTCATGTTTAAACGGCACAGTTGTTGTTATTCGGCATCCTTTACATATACTCAACGTCGGTGTGCGTGTAGAACGGGTCAAGTGTGCTTTTGAATTCGCAGAAATTCAACGATGTTGACATGGGCGAGCTCAGGCAGTTGGGCATGTACTGGAAATTCGAGCAGATATTTGCGTTCCTCGTTGAACGGCCATTCCAACGCACTCTTTCACGACGCTTGACGTTGCCGGTAGCCGATTTGTTAAATTCCCATTTGTGCGCCAACGCGTTTAATTTATAACAGCTTATTTTACTCTATGAAATTGATTTGCTGCCCCCATCACAGCCAAATGGCGTACGCGCGTGAGCTAGCCAGCCCACAGCTTTTCTCTTCCACTTTACACTTTTGTCTCTTTTTTTGCATGCTCACTGTCTGGCGTTGAATTTGGCACAGGCTGCGGTTGTTTTAGCACTGCGGCTGTTTTCGTACACACACTTGCGTTTGATGCTCTGCTGGCTGTTTGTACATTCACATCTTGCTGCTTGTGCAGTCTATGCTATTTTGTGGTTGGAGCACAGTGTCGCAGCCGACGTTAAGTCCGTTGAGCGCAGTGTCATGGCCGACGTCGAGCATGTTGAGTGCAGTGTCGCGGCCGACGTTAAGTGCATTGAGTGCACAGTCTTAGAACGCTCACACACAGGCCACCAGGCAATACACTTTTATTTTAC
>JANBRL010000076.1:0-10204 GCA_027577635.1 Coemansia sp. RSA 475 | reverse complement strand
TCTCGAAGTGATGGTTCGCAATTGCGATAGTTTTCTATTTAAGCTGTGATGGGGACTGCCCCCAGAGCAGTAATATTGTGGAATTATTAAAGTCTTTATTTTCATACAAACCGGGTTGTTCTGTGCACATTAGCGTGACAATCTCTTTTATTTCTAGCAGCGACGATAGCTTGTCTAGCTCTAGGAGCAAAGATCCCTCTAGCTTTAGTAGAGAGACTGGTAAAGGTCCTTACCAGGTCCTAAATGTCAGATTGGCTCGCTCTGACAGTAGCAGCAGCTCTTCTGGAACAAGCAACAAAAGTGACAATGATGGCGACAGCAACTCTTCATAACTCGTTTGCTATTTTGAGATATATTTGCTCTATTTTATTTATGGTACGCATCACTGGTTAAAGCAAACGATTCAGAGTCTGTGAAATGCAGATACTAGCTTGTCCGTGTCAACGTCAACCTGAGCTAGGTTATCAGCGGCCAAAGCAACGGTGCTGTTCCACTTTGTTTTGGCTAGAGGAACTGCGTTTCCAGAAAGTCGTGCTGAGAGCTGCTGGTATGTGGTCATTATCTCGGGCTTTGTCTCTTTCCAAGTTGGCAGCGGCTACAAAGCGTTGAGGAGGTTTAGCAGCAGCGTGGTCGGCTAATCTTTCACACAAGATATAGCTATTTTGGTGCTTACCTGGTTAGTGCGGGCGGTAACGTTATGAAGCTCCACCGAAGCTCGCCTGAGCTTGTAATTGATGAAATGGGCTTGCTCTGTAAAGTACGCGGTGAATGCACACACAGCACCCGTGCCAAGCACAAGGCCCGAGGTAAATGTTGCGGCAATGTTGGCCATTTCAAAGAGCGGCACTAATAAAAAGATAAAGGTCCAGAATTTGAATTTATGAAACAAAAAGAGTTAAACAGCAACAACATGGCGGATTTGCCGGGAGGCTGAGCGGATTGGCAGGGCCATCGGCGACGGAGCCGAGCTGGAAGCAGGAGCCATCTGGCGTGCCACCTCGACGGTGCCCATCGACGAGGCAAAGACAAACGGCCAGTCTGGAAACTTTGTCTTGAAGATTACATGCTCAGAGCCCTGAGTTTCGTGCCACACAGATGCCGATTGTGGGCGCGGCGGAATGCTGACGTCTTTGATCAGCATATTGGCAAAGTTGATAGCGCAGCGACGGACAGCTGGGCTACATGGCTCGTTGCGCCACCAGATAAACACGTCGGACCATGTGTCGAGCACAATTGCGCCGCCTGCTGGTACCTTTGACAGCGCTGCTGCGTTGACATAGGTGCCGGCGGCAATGATGGTTGCAGGCGGAACTGCCTCCCAGAACCCGTACATGACCTTGCGGCGTTGAAGCGCTCGCTCAAAGTCCAGATCATCGCCGGCCCGTCTCAGCGGCGTGATCTGGTTGTAGACTGCTGTCATGTCTTTTGGCTGTGCAAGGCAGTCGCCGTGTTCTGAGAGATGTAGCTGAGCAAAAAACTTTTTTCGTGCGCTGTTGGCAGCTGCAGACTCATCGACCAACACCACCGCAGCCTTGCCTAGTAGCTCCTTGTCGCGAATCTCCATTGCAACCCGCGTAATCGCGTCTCGCTTGATTGGCGACGCATGTGCGCCCAGCCAGATATAGATGGTGCGCGACGCCAGCAGGCAAACCGACTTGCGCCGGCTGTACTCCTGTGCCAGTAGCGTTCCGCCGTGCATGCGCTTAGCGCCCATTGCCTCGTAGCTATCCATGTCATTCTCACGCAGATTGCCAGCATTGTTAGCCGCTGACTGAGTGGGCTGGGGCTTGGAGGCTGGCTGACTGGGATCAGGCGTGTGGAACAAGCATGGGTAGAACAGAAATGCGTCCTTGTGGTTCAGGGAGCCAATGGCTGCTGGTACACTCACAACGTGGAGATTATCCATGCCTTTACACTTGAGCATGGTCCAGCGCGCCACATACGTATCCTCAGAAACAGAGCCGGCCGCCTGGGACCGCGTCGGTGCAGCTGTATTGGCGCAAGCCGAGTTTGGCGCAGCTGTGGAAGGTTTGGCATTCGGTAGAGCCGGCATCAGCAGCATGCTCTTTGAGCTGGTGGATTTGGAGCGTAAAAGAGAGCTCGAAATAAAGCTGGCGCGAGAGAGCTTGGATTGTGGAAACGCAGTCTCAACAACTGCTGCG
Organism: Coemansia sp. RSA 475; assembly: GCA_027577635.1. Taxonomy (NCBI): domain Eukaryota; kingdom Fungi; phylum Kickxellomycota; class Kickxellomycetes; order Kickxellales; family Kickxellaceae; genus Coemansia; species Coemansia sp. RSA 475. Next base: position 8,042 of record JANBRL010000076.1, on the reverse strand, counting down.
GCGCGCGGCTTCTTTAGTTCTGGCGCCGACTGCTTATTTGCAGCTGACTTGGACGACACTGACCGCTTGAGCCGTGTCAGCATCGGCGAAATTGACGAGCTGCTCGCAGCAGATGCAGGGCAAGCGTGAGGTGCATGCGCACTGACAGTGGATCTCCGCACCAGCACTCCAGGCATGCTTACTTCCTGCAGCTGTGTCTTTGACTTGCTCTTGAAATGCCGCTTCCACCACTTGAGCGACGGCTCAGTCGATGTGCTGCTGCCGCTGGCGTCGCTGACATCGCTGCTGTCGCTCTTGCTGCTGCGGTAGGACCCTGAGCGTGAGCACTCGGCCGTGGACTCGGTTGTAGCAGTCAGTGACATTCCATCGCACTGCCCGTCAAAGCCATTGTCAGAGTCTCCGTCACCGCTGGCATCCGAGCCACAGTCGCCATCGTCATTGTCAGACTATACAGCAACAGTAATTATAAAAGTTGAGTGCCATGTCACACGCCAGCGAGGAATTGCCCGTCGTGATATTCGGCATTTGGACGGGAAACAATATATAGCCGATGGATCGTATGTCCTTGTGCACGAGTGCACTGATATAATGTCACATGGCTCATGCTTGAAATAGCTTTGTTCGTGTGCAGAGGCTATTGCTGTATAGCAATGCAGCAGCGACATGCAGAGGATATAGGGTACTTACTTGTTCACTCCAATGCAGGTGCTCGGTTGGCGCATGGGAATCCGCCTGGCATTCGACATGCACGCCTTGCTGAGCGCCTGTGGCATGTGTTGTTGTGTTGGCAGAGTAAGCTGTGTTGCTTGTAGAATTGCGGCCGTTTGGCTGCCTCACGCTGGCACAGGCCGCTTCAGACGACCGCAAGCTGGGTGGCGCATTAGAGTGTGCTGCATACGCATATGGACTGACTGTGTGCTCGACACCATTGCACGCAACATCATCGCTGACCAGGCTCTCTTGTGACGATACCGATGCTCCCTCGAGCATAAACTCGAGTACATCGTGGCAAAGCGGCGATCGGCGGCGCACGCGATTGTAAATGTCGCTGCGCTGCGCCTGTGGCGGCATCGGCGGGCGCGGAACACGCAACGGTGATTTTCGTGCGTGGAATGGTGAGATTACACCAGAAACGCTGACAAGTCTGTCAATGTCTGTGATTGCACTGTCTACGGGCAGCTGCGAAGAGCCGGTGTGTACGATTGGGCGGGCAAGTACACGATCCATGACCAAATAGAGCGAGCGACCGAAAACAAATATAGTAAAAATACACAGCGTAGTTAGTGCCAGTGAGGCGGAGAATATACAGGCTGAGGCTAACGGGCACAGACAATAAGTAGAGAAAATACAGGCGGCGTATGGATGCAAGGGGCCGGAAGATGGACAGGACAAGAGCAGCCGGCACTGCCTGTTTATAACACAAAGATGGGAGCGGAACGACCAAAGAATAAAAGGTATATCCAAGTTGGCGTTCGATAAATGCGAGCTGCAACGACGCTGTGCAGAATAATGTGTTTAGAATGACGGTCGCAGTGCGCTTGCAAGCAAAGATGCCGCTGCACACACAAAAAAAGTATAAAGACAGCAGAGACGCGATAATGGACAGGAACAGACTAGAATGGCAGAGCGCCAAGCGAGACAAAAAGAAGCACAAAACAAAGCGGCAGCGAGCAAGAACAGAACAGAAAGAGCCGAGACGCACATCAGGTGCAAAACAAGAGTTGCGCTGATGTGAAGCAAAACACCGCAGCAGGTTGTGGCCGTAAAAATAAACGGAACCTGCAGCAGGCCCACATTTGAGGGAAGCAGGGGCGGGCTGGGCTGGGCGGGGGGGCTCGCGCCCTCCGGGCATTGAGCGTCGGAAGAATATGGTGGGGTCATTTGCAGCCATTGTTGCTTAATATGAGGATGCCCACGTGGGTGGCAGGTCTGTCTGCTCTGCCTTACAAAGGCCATGTTGCTGCTGCTGCTGCGCAGCGTTAAAAGTCATGTTGTTGCTGCTACATGCAGCATCTAAACCATGTTGTTGCTACGCACAGCTTCGAACCATGAAGCCGCTGCTGGCAATCCGAAGCAGGCGCTGATGAAAACGTGCGTACATCAGACACCCAAAAACCTGTTGGACTGGGTGCAGATCCTTTGCCCAGAACGCCTCTGTTGAATAAAGCTGTGCTGAAATTGATTTCTTACCTGGAAATGCCTCGGCATCTACAGCATGTGCCGTGCTGGGTAGCTTGCGCAGCGGCTGGTTCGGCAGGGTCTGTTTTGGCGCGTGCAGAGTGGTCCGTGGATACGGCGGCAGAGGCGTGTCATCGCTGCTATCCGGGCTGCCTACACAAAGGAGTTTGAAATTAGAAGCTGCAACATTTGTTATGTCCACAAATGGAAGACAGTTAGAGCCCAGATAGGCTGTTGTGGGCTCGGTACTGCTTCCACTTTTGTGCTTGTCACGGCAGTCCGCCACCAGAGGCGCAGCCCAGTTTCCTTACCTGGCGCTGCCTTGTTTAAAGCCATTTTGTTGGATGTGGTAGCAGCTGCTGCCACTGCTGCGCCTTTGCTGCTGCTATTAGAAACACGCCGCCTGATAAGTCGCCTGTGACTGCCATTAGCTGCCCGATCGCTGACCGAACCGCTGTTTGGCGAGACGCGTCGGTGTGAGCGAGACAGTGTTGCCTGCCGAGCGTCGCCGTGTCTGTCTTTTGTTGGGCCAACCATGGCGTTGTTGCGGCGGAAAAGCAGCATTTCGCAGTTGGTATCGCAATGGCGTTGGACAATAAAGGAGCGCGTCCAAACCTACACAGCAAACACAGGCGAGCCTTAACGATGCCGACAAATAGCCCGATGGAGGGCAAGTTCGCAAAGGCGAATCGGAATAAGCGGAAGGGACAAGAGCAGAGTTCCGCAGAGACAGAGAAAGATCGAGGCTAAGAGCGTGGTACAGGCTGTAATATATTAACCCCACCTGGCGCCTGTCTCAGGTACTGCACGCACCCACGCCCACTATTTGCGCCGCTGGCAGGTTGTTTCTTTGTTGTTTAGACCCAATCTGTCAGCAGCCTCCTTGAGCATTGTACGCGCGCTGTCGGCGGCTTTCTCGGCGCTTTGTCGTGTGGGAGCAACTTACGCAATTGTCTTCTGTAACGCAGACTTGCACGGCGTGGACGCCATCGTCTGGGCCAGGCAGCCGCCGAATCAGTGCTGCCCGGTGCACCTGGCGCAAGTGTGCGCGCGGGATCATCGCCTCGAGGCAGCTGTCAAGCAGTGTTGGTTGCCGTACAGTCGACGTCATGGCCATACCTCAAGCACATGAAGAAAGCCAGTATAGTTTGTATTATAAACAAGACGTAGATACAGATATCTGTCGCGTGGCGTAGCACCGTGTCGGAGAAAAAGCGAGGCAGTCAAGAGAATGCGGATATCCCGCGACGGGAATGCAGGGCCCAGTCAGGCAGGGCTGAGATGCGGTCACGGGACCTGATGCCGATCAAAGTCTGAGGGCAGCCAGGGTCATGATCACGATTCCTGATGCCGATCAACAAAGTCCAGACACATTCTGCTCACACGCTCCAGCGGAAACAGAAGGCGGCCAGCGCCAAAGAGCCGCGTAAACTCGGGCGAGCAGTGTGTGTTGACCAAAGCAGCGCGTGCAGCCTCCTCCCTGGCCTGCGCGTCGGAGTCAAATGCGGAGCCGAACGGCTGCGGTGTGCTGGTTATGCACTGTAGCGGCGCGTTGACCAGCTTCCAAGCTTCGCGATCGAGTCGCGCCCACATCAACGAGTCGGCGAGCACGCCGGGCTTGCGAGCATTCCAGTGGCTAAAGAACACGCCCATTCCCTCGTAGAGTTGTGCCATAGCTGGGTCATCTCTGATCTCGTCGACGCTCTCAGCACCGCATATTTCGGTCACTGCTCGCAGAAACACGTCATCATCGGCTGAACGCGCCAGGGCATTGTACGCAGCGCGTGTACGTGCCCACTCTGGCCCAAGCATGCCCAGACGCGCACCCAGGCGCTGTGTGAATGTTGGCGCCGTCAGTTGTGGGTCGATCAGCGAGATCGAACGCACACGCCGCCGGAACTCTGCCAGACCGGCCAGCTCAAGCGCAACTGGCGCTGCCTCCTTGTGTGCTATCACGTGCACTGCAGGCAGTCGTAGGCGTTCAACTAGCTGTGCTGCTGTAGCTGCCTGTGCCTGGAATGTGGGTGTGTGGACTGGCGTTGATTCCAGATACCCGGGTCGCGAGATGCTGAGCATGCCCAGCGGTGGCATTGGCACAGCAAACGGCGCTGCCTGCTCGCTGTCCTGCTGCAAGTGTATAGTCTCTGTAGCGCCGCTGCGGTCGCCCCGCTCCTGGACGTTGTATACTGAATACGATCCGAATCGACTTGGCATCAGCGGATTGCGCAGCTTGTGCACATGCGACAGCCCGCCGGCCACCCATCGCGCTACATCAAACCCGCCTGGATCGCTGCCATGTAGAAACAGCACACACGGTAGATGGCTGAGACTGGGCTCAAACGCCGTGCTGAATTGCGGCGCATCGTCCAAAAACGGCTCAGGAAAGTTCAGTGTCGAGTCGAATGCATACTGTAGCGTTGTCGTCGCACAGGCGCTGCGGTGGGCATAATGGTGCTCGCCCGCCGTCTCGCGTCGGTCCAGCGCCTGTGAGCCCGAATCGGAGATTCGAAATGGCTGGGCGCTGAGTGTTATCGTCATGTGGTTGAAGCGCAGCAGCTTGTCCACATGGCTCTTCCAGCGCACAAACCCGCTCGCCATGATGGGCGCTGAAATGACCTGGGTCAGAACTAGAGTGTTAGAGTGCCGAAATTGAGCAAAGTGTAGCGTGCAGGGAAGAGTTGCCGATATCCGGGCTGATTTGATCCCGCCGCGTACTATTTGGTCCAGTGGCTGGGCTGGGCTGGGTAATATGTGCGTGCACTATTGCTTGGTCTGAAAGGGAATAAAAAGCCCTAGCGTTCAGCATACTCCCTTCTGTTCTTTCTGATATCCTCTGCTTTCTGGTGCATATACTCTTTGCTTAATTGTCGCTGTTGTACACCATGTCTGAAGTCACACCCGAGTCGACCGCCCACGCCCATGGACACAGTCACGGGCCCTGCGGCTGCAACCATAACCACACCCATGCGCCTAGCGAAGCAGAGCCCAAGACAGAGGCTAAAGTAGAGGTCGAGGTCGAGACCACAACTGAGGATTCAGCCAAGCCCAAGAACGAAGCAAAGGCGGAGATTGTGGTTCGTGCAGACCATGGCCACAGCCATGAGCACGACCACAGCCACGAGCACGACCACAGCCACGAGCACGGTCATAGCCATGAGCACGGTCATAGCCACGAGCACGGACATAGCCATGAGCACGGTCATGACCACGGCCACAGCCATGGACACAATCATAGCCACGGACATGACCACAGCCACGACCACGACCACGAACATCCAGGGCAGGTCATTCAGTACCGAGAAGCTCCCCCGCAGTTTGGCCTGGCTACACACGTCGATGGTAAGTTGTTTGGATGTATTAGCTGCTCAGCACCAATGACTCTTTTGTGCATGTTCTAATCCCACCAGCATATGTTGTAGATATTATCCACACCGAGTTCAGATACGTCAACGGATTCAAGCCGTTCCAGTTCGACGCACCCGGCAGCTGTCTTGGGCCTCTCAGCGACAAGTAGGCACTCGGGCCACGGCATAGCTTTTTCAGAGTGCTTGTTGCATACAGTTTTTATTAGAGAAAATGCACTGACTTTTCTGTTGATTTTGGCAAGGGTGAGAGCCAACGTGCTGCATGTTGTCAATTACGCATGCACGGCTGACAGCGGCAGCCAAGCACAAAGGCGTGCGAGGGGTCGTACAAGCTCATGGCACCGGGTCCCGTGAGACCCAGTCCCCATCTGTCCATGCACGGAACTCAAACCAATTCGGATATTGCAGCGTAGATAGGCAGGCAGATGGGCATTATGCATACGGCGCAAGTATAAAATGCCTAAACCTGGCCGAGGCAACATCATCTACTTCTCTTCTCAACACTCTTTGCTTTCACTCCTCAGCACGCACAGACATCGTACTCGACAATGGTTCCAGATACAAGCAAGCCCAGCGACCAGTTCGAATGGACACACGAGATGCACATGGGTCGCACACGGTGGTGGGTGGCCGACCACATGTACGAGCTGCTGGATACATATAATGCGTATGTGCCGGGGCTCGTTCCGATTCCGGCTGGCCAGCATCCCGACTCTGCCTTTTCAGACGAGCTCAAGTAAATGCTGAAAGCGCCATGCGCGATAATAATCCCTTTTCTCTTTCTTATTTTCAATCAAACATCTCTTTTCTAGCCAGCTTTAGCCCATTATTCAACTAACAATGGATATGCCAGGACACGGCGACCACGGTGGGCATGGCGGCCACGAAGATGCACGGCCCATGTGCGCTATGAACATGGCACTCAACTGGAGCACAGACAATGTATGTGTGCTGTTCGACTTTTGGCGCATCACCTCTGGCATGTCGCTGGTGTTCTCTTGCGCAGCTGTGTTTGCACTTGGATACCTGTACGAGCTCAGCCGCACACGCGTACGCTCGTGGGAGCTGGCGCAGCTCACAGGGCGCGCTCGACTGGAGACGCCGCTGGTCGCAGACGGCCTAGGCCGGAGTGCGCGGTGGATGCGTGCTGTTATGTACGGGCTCCTCGTGGCATACAGCTACTCGCTAATGCTGATATTCATGACCTACAACGGCTTCCTCATCCTGGCCGTTATTGGCGGCGCCATCGCCGGCCACTACGCGTACGCTACCGATGCGCTGGGCGCTGTGCGCGGCGCAAACTGCCACTAGCGCAGCAGAGCAACAGTTAGCACCTTTTCAATGTCATTTAACAGCCCCTGTAACCTATTAAACAGACTTCAGAGCTTATTTGACGATACGCGTAATTAGAAAGGCGCAGGCACTAGTGACCGCGCTGCAGCTGGCGACCCATGACTGCCACAAACTTGCAGATGGCATCGGCGTCCGAAAGGCGGCGCACAATGTCGCGAGTAAACTCCTTGCCTGCAAGGTTGCCGACAACACTGCCAGGCCCCATGGCGCCCCAGCGCGAGATCCCGCGTATGTCCTTCAAGTACTGCATGGACTGCAGCCATAGCACCGGACTGTCCACCTGCTCGGCCAAAAGTGTCTGCGTTGCGGCTGCCGATTCGTGCGGACGCCCAGTAACGTTGGATATCACCGGCATGGTCCACGTCGTGCTGTCGTGTATCGGTGCCATATCTTGGATACATGTTGCCAGCACTGCCTTTGCCGGTGCCATCAGGCTGCAGTGGAACGGCGCTGAAACTGGCAAGTTTACGGCGCGCATGGCGAGGCGCTTGGACTGCAGCGACGTGATCGCACGGTCTACGGCAGTGCGCGTGCCGCTCAGCACAACCTGGCTGCTGGAGTTGATATTGGCCACCTGCACAACCTCATCAGCACCACCCACATCGTGCTGGATCTCATGCTGCACCCGCTCAACGTCAGCCACGACATCAGCAACCTGAGCGCGGCGCAGAATGCACGCCGACATGGCGTAATCGCGTGAGCCAACAGCGTCCTGCATCGCCTCGCCGCGCACACGCACCAGCCGCAGTGCGTCGGCAAATGAGATGGCGTGCGCAGCCACCAGAGCTGAGTACTCGCCAACCGAATGGCCCATGGTGGCCGAATACATGGTACTTGCATCCATGCCAGAAGCATCTTCTAATGCCCGTGTGGCTGCCACCGATACAGCCACAATTGCTGGCTGTGCGTTCTTGGTCAGCGTCAGCTCTGCTGGATCGCCGCTAAACATAAGTCGGCTCAGGTGAAACCCAAGCACATCGTCGGCCTCTTGAAACACATGCCGCGCTGCTGAAAACTGCTCGTTAAGATCTATGCCCATACCTACAAACTGCGAGCCCTGCCCTGGGAATATCAGCGCTCGCTGGTGCTGGTAAAGTTGCGGCGTTGGCCTCGTCTGCTGCGTTGTGAGGCGGCGCCGGCCAATAC
>JANBRL010000075.1:0-10206 GCA_027577635.1 Coemansia sp. RSA 475 | reverse complement strand
AACGAAACCCCATCCGTTGTAATATACTTGTTGAATACATGCCGTGGGTGATCCTTAAACACTCTCAGATTCAAGTCCACAACTTTAGCCCAGTACTCTTCGTCAGTATATCGAACTTGCTCATTGTCGGACACAGCTTGCTCATCATCGGACACGGCTTGCTTCTTGGTCGTTTTTTTGGGTTTTTTCGCAGTTACTGGTGTGTACTTGTCCTTAAGGACATGGTTCACCAGAATCATAGTATCCATGGGAGCATGGCCATAGACCCATGAGCGCTGCAGCGGCAGGGACTGGATACACCGGTGGTCAGCAGCAGCCAGACATTGGTTCAGCACAATAAATGCTTTGACATGCCTCTCTGGATGCATCTTGGCATCCAGATATAAGCTGTTGTCTTCAAAGGCATAATCGACAGGATAAGCATGAAGTACGGGTGAGAGGAAGGCAACAATCTTCTTCTCTATGGCCGTCGTGCCAACCGGATGCCGAGTACGTAGGATTTGCTTCGCGTTGCGCGCAGGTGTCCAAACCTGTCTCTGAACCTGCTGCCGGATGTCTGCTTCTGGCATTTTTATGCTGCGCAACTCCTCCTCCAAGTCCTTCCTGCGCTGCTTTACGTCAAGTTTGAGGTTGATAACCTGGCTCCACATCTCGCCCATGCGCAACATTGTATTGTTCAAATACATTGTGTACATGGTTTGTGAGACATGCGATGCCACACGGCTCATCGGTGCATACGACTTTCTTTCGAGGCCAGAGATGTCTTTGTAACTGTCCAGATATCTGTGTACAGTGTCACATATGGCTGTTCCCACTGCGCTCCGGGTACTCTTCATCCCTTTACCATCTGTACAATAAAGAAAGACATAATAAAAAAAGGTGGAAGAAAAGTTGTCAAATATAAAAGAGTTGTCTTGCTCAAGCTCACTAAGCAGAATGAAGCGGGCAAAGGCATAAGCATGTCCAGTGAGATAGCTCACATTAGCCACATACTCTTGTAAATTAGAGTAATATTGGGGAGCCCAGTGGGCCCCCTGGACTGACAGTTTACGAACAAACGTCCCTGGGGAGTCCATTAGAAAGGGCAGACAAAATAGGACAGCTAAACAATGGGAGTGGAAAGGCAATGGTTGGTAAAAGGGGAATATAATCAAAAGGGTTATAAACACCAGCCCATGTTGCTCTGATAAAATACTGCCCTTGTCCTGTTAATGCACTGAATGCCTAGGCCAATACTATACAATGTTTATTTTTGAAACTATTGGCCACTCTATGGGGCAGCTCCATCCACACATCCCCTGCTTAAAAGCCATGCCTGGACCCAAAAACACCTGATATTCATGCATATTTTGTCTGATTGTCGAGTTTAGGCTGGGAGCCCAATACAGCTTCCAAGATTGCCAGCCTAAACGCCTGCATATCCATTTTTTAAGCGGGTGAGCCAAATACAGGATTTAAAATGCCAGCCAAAAAACTGCAAGCTCTCTTTTTTAAGCTGCTGAATCAACTCTAACGCGAATTTTCTAGACCAAATAGATGTGTTACTTTTTAAGACTGGCAAATTTAGCTCTCTCTTTGACCCGTGGAATGATTTCTGGGCTGACTGGCAGTATAACTGGTGTGCGGCCAGCGTAATTGCATGCACATGGCCAGTGGAATTGCTTGTGCTCAACTGGTGGCAATATCACTAGCACATAAAATAAAATGATGTGTTTGCAGGCAAATATATTGAGTGTTTTGTGTGGTTAAATAACATATAGTTGCACATTTTCCATAGCAACTTGGTATTATAGGTATATGTGAATAATTAATGTATATTTTAATAACGAATAAACTAAACACTATAAAGCACAACTTGGGTGGGAAAATACAGTGTTTTCAGCAAGAGTAATTGATTTGGTAAATATATACCAGTAATCAGTGTTTTTTATGGGCTGTATCTTTCCTCCAGGCAACACCAAGCTTTTAGCATCTGCAATAATATACCAAGGCCGCTGGTTATCTTTAATAGCCTGTACATTAATCTGATATCCATAAGGATGAGGCTCATGCAATTTCAGCAGAGCAAACACACGACTATTATCAGCAGGCACACGGCTATTATTGGCGGCTGGTGATATGCTAAACAATTCCTTAACCTCTGCAAAGAATGGCTTGTGTGCTTACCATTGCTGTGACTGAATATTGGTAAATGACCAAATGTCAGGTAAATCACACATCTGTGACAAACAGTCATACAAATGCTGCTTTTCTTGTAATGAGTGAGCTTCAGAATGTGTGCCATCCCATGTTTGTGCTTTCCATTGTTTAATTCGCTCATCCCGCTGCTTTAGAACATCAATTTGCTGCTGCCAAATGTGAAATTTGTTATATGTTGCACCAGCCCACAAATTTGCTTCAACAAACCGATTCCTACTGTCTGGAGTAATAACAAATCCGCGATACTCTACAGAATGAATATGTCGAAAAGTGCATGGTGTGCTGTGCAGCTGTAATCTATCCAATAACATTGTGAGCAACTCTGGATGCTGTTGGCACAACTGATTGGGATGACAGATAGTAGGTCGCACTGCACGTAAATTGTTATATTCCTGTCGACTCTCTTGGCGTGCTAACAGTCCCCGTACAGCAAGTCGCAGCATGCAGTTTGAAACATGCTGTGACATTGAGCTGCTAGAATGAATGCAGTCCTTTAAATCACCAATAAACATCTCCAATCCTCGTGCATTGCATATTCTGGGTGGGCCAACTCTGGCCATAAGCTGTGGTATGTGCAACAACCTGTGCTCATTTAAACGCATAAAATACTCTGTAGAATGCAGAGATGCACGCAATTCTTGCCAGCAGTGGAAGAAAATGTTTTCCAGTGCTTTGTATTGCTGGTCCAAATCTTTCCACTGGGCTGTTAGCATGTCATGGCCGACTCTTTGCAATTCAGCAGCTGCTTTAATATTAGCAATCTCCTCTGGTAACTCGAAATAACGCTGGGCACTGGTCCACATTTCGTGTGTAAACCATCTTGGATTCACTACACACATAGCCTTGGTCAGAATATATGTTGTTTTCTTGTCTTTGGGGTACATGTAGAATAACAGGAATGCATGCCAATAATTGAAGCCTTCTGCAGCTGTCTGTTGCTGCTGTTTATCCTGAGGAGCATATTTTAGTGATATTGCTGTGGATTGTGCCAACTTTGTTAATGCTGTTGCTCTGTCACCACCAAAATATTCTGCAATAATGGTTGGAATAATAAATATTAACCATGAGATCTTGGTTACTGCCCGTGTCCGTGTCTGCCCAGCAAATAACTCTTTGCCAATTCCTTTAAATGAACTTGACACATGCTGTTCTGCGGCAATAATATGCTCCTTGATAATATTCCAGTCAGATGGCTTGATGTGAAATAAATTGCCAAGATTGGAGGACATGAAATCTGTATCAGGTATGCGCTTCAGCCTTGTAGTAAATGATTCCAGTAGCCGACCTGCAATGCCATGCCCAAACAAGTGCATTTCATCTATGGCAAAGAAATAACCATTTTGGTTATTCCTAAAGCGACTAAAGCCATAGTCAACATTGCTCTTTTGTCCCCAAGCATCATTGCCATCAGTAAAGTCGTTCACTGGTCGCACTAGAAGCAGTCGTGCATCCCCAGGTACAGCAATTGGCCTATAACTTTTTGAGCATAGAGTTGCTGGTGTTGCGGGAGCCTCGGCCGGGGAGCTGACCCGGCCTGTACCCCGGCGGGCAGCCGGCAGGGGAGGGAGCCCCGCCGGGGCTCCCTCCCCCGCCGCCTCCCTGCGGCCGGTGATCACTTGGTCACCGATGGATCTGTCCCGGAAACCTTGGTTTGTCGGAAATTGATGGTTGTCATTTTGACGCCAATTTGTGTCTTATTAGGGATGTGCGCGATATCTAATTAGGGATGCGCGCTCACGCAATTACCGGTGTGTTCTAGAACGGTGGATGGCGGACACAACAACAACAACAACAACACATATATATAGCTGAACATTTCTATTAAGAGTTTTGAAATCTTTAGTATAAAATTTTACTACATCTCTTATTTAGTCTTTTGGTGCGTGTGCCTGTTGCCCGCCACCACTCGTAACACTGGCATTTGGCAATATAAGCAAGGAAACCGGATGTTGTGGCTAGACATTCCAGCCATTTTTATCAACTGAGGCGTGTCTCCAGTGATAGAATACAAGCACAAGCGAGCCTGAATAATCATATCATCAGTCTCAATACGCAAACCACGCTGCTCCAAATTGTAGAGGTCATCAAAAATTGGTCGCAGAAATGATGCTTCATCTTGCTTGTCAGCATGTTGTGGTAGTATGACTGGCAATACCATAAACTCTGAGCGGTTCTGGATGTGCAATGGCAGGTTTAGCACTCGAATTGCGCAGGCTGACATGCTGGTTGATGTTGCCTTGGTAGCATTAAATCCATCAGCTCCAAATGACAAATTAACCATGTCCAATGTAACCAGTTCCTTGCCCGGTGCAATTGGTGTTTTGGTCATAATCCCTGGCAGCATCTCAGCTTTTGCTGCAGAATACAATATTGCTGCCAGCTGGTGATGCACACTTAAATACCTAAGCTGCTTTTTGGGTTTTGGATGCTCAGGAGGCGTGCAATGATCACATTCCTCATTTGCACATAGCAGCTTGCAGCCACATCCACCATAGTAATAATGGCGGCTAGCCAGCACCAAGTCTTGTGCTTTTTCTTGAAACACAATTTCCATATGTCGGATTGCTGCACATCCTGGCATAAATTGTTGCATAACCACATTCATCTTGTCGACAAGCATCCTCTGACGTGCACGCGACACATTTGACGCTAATAGCTCCGTTAGCAGCACCTCTTCAAAAGCAGCTGACATTGATGTTGGCTTGACTAGCTTAGGAAGTCTTATCGTGACATCCCCAAGAAGCGCTGAATCTGGTGGAAATGGATAATAGCTTGGCTCATTGGTACCAGCAATATTCGTGTAATAGATATCATCCACAACATTTGCAGCAACTGCCTCAACCAGCTCAGGTGCCATGTATGGCTCTTCTGGCTCGAGCAACATACTTGAATCCTCTTGCTCAGCCGCCCCAGCTAGCTCGTCTAGCTCTTCCTGCCTGGGTTCCACAGTTAGCTCGTCCAGCTCTAGTACACGACCAGTAAGTACATGATCAGCAGGATTGGCGACACTGCCTGCCATGGGCAATGGCACATAATGGTGACGACCATGGATGTCAGTGGCACGGTAATTGTAAGTCATTGAAATAATTTCCCAAAACACAATAGATAGAAAATGAGACAAACAGTCTACAGCATCAATAGTGCCGACTTTAAATATATAGCTATTTGTGTTTTAATTTTTCAGCCAATTTCCTCCTTTAATGCCTTTTAATGTGGTATTCTTTTAAGAGTTTTGCCTTTTTATTTTGTGAATGCCTTTGCCAACTTTTATTTAAATGGTTTTTGCCTTTTGGTCTTTTAAGATTAAGCCTTTTTGTTCTTTTAACGCCTTAAAGTGTGAAATTCTTTAAAGTGTATTGCCAATTTCTTTCTTTAATGATCTGGCTGTCTTTTGTTCTTTTAATGCCTTTGCCGCCTTTAGTTCTTTTAACACCTTTGCCCATTTGGTCTTTTAATTATTTGGCTGCCCATTTTCTTTAAAAGGCTTTGTCAGCTTCTTTTAACAATTTGACCAAATTTTTATAAAGGGCTTGCCGACTTCTTTTATGAAAAGGCTTTCCTTATTTCTTTTATACGTCTTTTAAGGATATTTTTCTTTTAATGCCTTTTCCTATTCCATTTTAAAAGATTTGTCATTTTGTTATTTGAGCACATTCTGATATATAATGCCGATTATTTTCCAGTTTAATATTTGCTTCTTTTCTTTAACATTTTCTAATCATTTACGGTTATTTTCATCTACTCGCAGACTCACACTCCCACATTTTATCAGAATGGACAGCATTCAGAAAATTCGGCAGCAACTCCAAGACATGAGCAATGTTGCACAGCATTGTTTAGAGCATATTGATAATGGTGTGCTTCTTCCAAATGTTAATGTGTTGAAGTAAACTGGAGACCTGTGTGACCAGTTATTCTGGGAATTGTTTATATTTGATCAGATTGTTAGGCACAACCATGATGGTACAGATAAATATTCAGCAGAACAACTAAAGGAGGATAAAATACAATGGAATGGAGCAGGCTATGGCCAAATGTTTGGCAAAGATAATGTCAAAGAACGTGTACTATCTGAGGTACAAAAGCTTGACCTGAATAATCAGCAATGCCTGGTCAAAGAATGTGATGTAAAAACTGTACTTGGGATATTAAATTCTGAAGCCCAGAACACTGCTACTTGGTTTGCTAATGTGCATCCTGGATCATGTAGTTTTTCAGGCTTGGGGGTAATTGAAAAGTGCTCAATGCTAGCACATTTCTTGAATGCTATAGACAAGTTTGGAATATCTATTGATGACAAGCAGTATGAAATTGCTCGCTTCTTGATTGCTAGTCGCTGGGTTAATTGTAACAAGAGGCACCAAGGCACAGAGGCATAGTTTAATTTTTAGTTTTCATAATATACACTATAAAATTACATTTATTATCACATATATAACTGCAGAACAAAAGCTGCTTATGGAAGGCTGTAAAAGTACAGCTGCAAAGTCATATGTAGAAATACAACTATAATAGTACAGTGGTAGAATAAATACTACACATTTAAACTGTAAACCAAAATTAAAAAAATTGGAACTGTAGAATATAAACAAGTGGATGGTGAAGCACTAAATGTAAAGTGCTGAATATAAACTGCATATGTAGCTACTGATACAGCCGTGGATTTAACCATTGTATAATAAACACATACCACACACTACCAGCATATAACTATAAAAAAGTATAAGGGTGGAATTAGCAGTGCAAGAAATACAACTGCAAGCAAAGCCGCAGAAATTGGACTTTTTATAAAAAAATGCAAAGTACATGCGCAGGCTGAAAGCTGCAGCCTAAATTGCAGAGCCAATGAGCATCAAACAACTTTGTGGTGGGAAAATGCACCCAACAGAAAATATTTTTCGGTTGCCAGGTTATAAAAGCCACACTTTGGCTGCTGTTGTGTTTTTCTCTTTCCCTTCTCTTCTTTATCTTTTCTCTCTGGTTTTCCGTTGCCTGTCTCTGCTACCGCCGCTCCTGCTGTCGCTGTTAATGTTTGCATAGTAAGTTAAATTTGCACACTGTTGTATATAGTTAATTGTTGTAGTATTTGTCTTTTGCGATTACAGGGCACAAGCAACATCAGAGCAGCGGTCAGCACACAAGCAACATCAGAGCAGTGGTCGTCAGCCAGCAAGCAGCGGTCGTCAGCCAGCAAGCAGCGGTCGTCAGCCAGCAAGCAGCGGTCGTCAGCCAGCAAGCAAGCAGTGCCTGGCCAAATGGGTGGTGCTGGCAAGAGGATAGTATTTTCTGTAGATTTAAAAAATACATTTTGTAATAAAAATATTCCGCAATATCCAGATTCTGAAAAATACATTCTGAATGCAATTACATAAATAGAACCGCACTATTCGGATGTAGCATATGCACAGCGTATAACCTGTTATAACGACAACCCGCTATAAACAAGTCATGAACCCGTCATGAACCTGTACTCTGAGTCGAGACATGCACGCTCGTCTTGACGGATTCATGGGCGGGATTCCTGTTTTTCAGATGTCCAGGTTTGAGTGTCCAAGTCGACGCCGTAGTGCTTGTTTCTGGCGATGCTTTTGCTGCGGAATTTCCAGTATATAAAACGGGTGACACTGCCAAATCTCTTTGGTTCTGCAATTACCTGCATTTTGTATTCTCTACTTTTTATTCAAACCCATATCATTTATTTATACACGTTTTCCACAGCTCTCTCATAAAGTGCACCATGACGTCTATCGACAGTCTCCCCTACGACATTATCGACATCATACTGCACCAGGTTATTGTTACCCGCAATACCCGAACCCCAGGCGACTGGAGCCTGCTTCTGCAGTTCCTTGCCATCTGTCCAAGTTGGCGAGCTGTTGCAAAGTACCATGTGTGTGAAACGGGGATAATTGAGATATCGCAGGACTTTCAGGTCATGACTCTGCTATCCAACAGCAACGGTATTGTCCGGGGCTCCGTTCCGTTTACTAACCTTCGGCTGATAGAGCAAACAGGGGCACAGTCGTGTGTCCGCCGACTGGTGATATACGATCGGAGAAAAGAGGGCAATTCGTCTCCGGTCCTGAATTTGATTGCCATCTCACTGTCTATGTCTGAATGTCCTGGTATCTCGGTGCTGCGTCGCTGGTATGACGCATTGAATATGCGACAACGGATTAAGGAAAACATGCGGCTAGAGTGCGGTGTGGCCATGGAACAGATTGTTTCAGCGCTGACCAACACTTTCCCGTTTGTCACGTCACTTCGGTTCGACGTGCATTGTGCGTACAATACACAAAAACAGCTTTACACAGGGCTGCTCAGCGGTTATATCCAACAACTCATTACATTTGAATCACATATTCCCGAGTTGGCGCCAACACTTGATGGCGCGATAAAGCTGACTAGTTTGGATCTCGACGTATCTGGCGTCTTTAATAACCGCGTTCAGACAATCTATCCGCAGATGCTAAAGTCGCTGACTTTGCGCTTTGGCGGCTTGAATCCATTTTGGAGTGTTTTTCATAAATCCAAAACTGCAGACTCGGTTCAATTCAAGAATTTAGAGACGCTTTCGCTATACGGTAGCTACAGTCACACATATATCGATGAGCAGACGGAGCAACAGTCCAACAGGCTATCTTCGTTCAGGCTACATTTACCAAAGTTGGCACATTTGCATGTTGAAAACATATTTTTCACACGAGAGGAAATGAAGCAACTGCTCAACTGCCCACTAGAGCGAGTTCACTATAAGGGCCCAGCATCCGGCGCACTGGAGTTATGCAAATCATATGTCAATGTGCCAAGTAACCTAGTGTTGGAATTCACAGTGGAACAGGATACATCCCCAAGACAAAAGTTTATTCGCAAGTCTAATGAGCTGTTTGGTGTATTGCGCAAGGTCAGTAGTGTGTATTGCTCAGTCGACACATTGTTTGGGTACTTTGATTATTCTGAACTGAGCTGGACCTACATTACGCACCTAGAGCTGCAAACAGAAAACGGATATGAAGATACAATCCCGTCAATTGCATTGTTTCCGACTTTAATGTACCTGGCAATTATTAGAAACAGTTTTAGCACCAGCAACGAGTGTGAGGAAACTATGTGGCTCAAAGACATTAAAACACTGTATTCCGAACCTACTGAATCCAAGATTGAGGAGCTGGTGCTTTTGTTCCTTGAGTTTGCTCCTCCACAGACGTTTAGAGATGTGTTGCCAAACTTACAGTGGTACTTGCCTATGCTAAAAACTATTGACATTCCTTCATGCTAATATATTTTACTGTTTAAATTATACATGTTGTATACATTTATGTCTGCTAGCTAAAGCAACCCAGACTAGACACTGAGAGCCGAAAATGCAAAGAATAGAAGTTTTAACACTACTCTTTATCCAACAAATTGAATGTGCCTATGATTAATTGGTACGTTTTTGGATTAAGTCTTGAATTTCTAGTTAGGGGTGTTTAAAAGGACTGGATTTTCTTGGCAGTTTTAAAAAGGTCGACAATCCTTTATTCCTCTTTTAACAGGCAGTATTAATTTTCGAGTGTTTCACACTTTTCTTTTCTTCATCATTCACCATTCTCTCTAGTTTATTAGTACAACTAGTCTTTATTTGAACAAATTACTACTCTTTAACCATGCTTAGAGCCTTGTCTCCAGAACTATTCTGGCAAATGGCCCAGTACAATATAGTTGATGCTGTGGTCATTGCTGCTGTGCTGTACTTTGGCATAGGAGGCCGACTGAAGCTACAGTCGTATTATGGACAGTCACTTACTATTCTGACTAGTGCAGTGCTGGTGGCCCTGGCTGCAGTGCCTGAGTTTACCAGCTGGCTACACTACCTACCTGTTTTGGCGGCTGCTGGATTGCCCATTTTGGCTGCTCACCCAGAAGGTTATGTAGTGTTTCAGGTAGCCAATATGCTGGGTATTTATCAAGCAACATCCATTCAGTCATCGGTAATTGTGGTAGCTCAAGTACTGTGTCGAGCAA
>JANBRL010000074.1:0-10347 GCA_027577635.1 Coemansia sp. RSA 475 | reverse complement strand
GCCATTCCAGCAAGCTTTTCGCTGGGCGTTCTCAGTGGAGATGAGATTTTGAAAGCGTTTGAGATAGGAACTGGCGGGAAGGGCCAGCGCAGACTGGGCGCAATTGCACCAAGCAGGCAGATTGGTGGGCATGCGCGCGCACTCTCGCATTTGCCGTTGATGGGGCAGTAGCGGGAATAGCGCAGATTAGCGGGATTCAAGTGGGCAAAACGGGCATTAGACGGGCAAATACAGGCTGCAGACCGGCTGCAAGCGGGAAAAAGGCCCCCAAAGCGGGCTAAAGGGGCGTTATTGTGTCCCGCCAGTTGTTGTTTCCGGCTTAGATATAATAAATATAGAGAAAGACAGGGGGTCTAGCTCAAATGGGAGAGCGCTCGCTTAGCATGCGAGAGGTACTGGGATCGATACCCAGGTCCTCCACACACTCTTTTTTGCCTTTGTTTGCATTGCTGCTTTTTTGGAGATCCTGCCTTTTTTTGCCCCAATGTGCCAGGAACACCTGCGGCTGTCCGCCGATTCAACGCCGTCTTTAGCATGGCCATGCTAGACGTGCCAGCGTGGCACGCATACTCTTCTTTTGCACCCACTCTTACTTTTCAATACGCTTTTGCTCTTTCCAATCCTGTTTTTAAAATAAAATAAATGCTTTGCTTGCTGCTTTAATGCCCACACTTGCTACACACATTCCACACTTCAAACACTCTCTTGCCACGAATAATCCGCGCTTCAAACTCCCTCTTGCCACGAATAATCCGCGCTTCAAAACTCCCTCTCGCCACGGATAAAACTCACTGTTGTGATTTTCGTCCGGCCCGGCCGCTCTCTTTCAAAAGCGCATGTGGCCATCATTCCGTCGATGCATATGTGGTCATCTTTATATAAATACATATGTGCCCACTTTCGACAAACGCATGTCTGATCAACACATGTCTGATAAACGCATGCCTGATAAATGCATGTCTCGGTGAAATAAACCTGAATCCCCAAAAAAAACACATTTGCCCAACTAAACACTTGGCTTCCAAGGCCAAATGGCTAAACGCAATGTTGCCGATTTACAACCGCGTCCCCATTTTTCCTGCCGCAATAATCCGAAAGTTCGCTTGCCTGGATTGCCCCGTTCTTGTGCATGTTGCTCTCTGGAAAAACTGGCCCCTTTTTCGCGCAATGAACATTGTTTGTTGTGTATTCACTGTTGTTGTGCCCGATCATGTTTATTGCATCACCGCTGTCCATCTCCATCCGCCAGCAAACCCACTCAAACGCAATCTCCAAAATAAAGAATCAAAACGTGTATTTACATGTGCGTCTATGACTGCAACCACTATTAAAACAATTGTAAAAAAAACGCTCAGCGCGACATCTTGTCCGTCAGCTTGCGGATACGAAGCGTGCTGCGATGCGTAAGCTCGCGAATGTTGGCCATCGGGCTGCGCGCAATTGCCGCGTCCTTGGCCGATGCTCCAGAGTTCTTGCGACGCATGCGCAACGGGCTACGACGGGTATAGCTATCCTCGTCATCCGATTCGAGGTCCAGCCATGAGCCCTCAAGGTTAATACGCGAAGAGCTACGCTTTGAGGTGTGTGCAACGCCGGAAGACGAAAATGCCGGGTAATTGCCAAAAGTGGGCGACGGAGGCATGTATCCAAGCTCGTTTGAGCACAAGCTGCTTGACGTGGACGAGTTGCTGTTAAACATGAGTTGAGGACGAGGCATCTCAGACATGGGAGAAAAGTTGTAGTCAGAGTACATTTTGGGAATATTAAAAGGACAGCGAGAAATACTGGTTTAAACGCTTAGAGCTGAAAAGAAGGGAAACTTGGGATGTAGAGAAAACTTTAAAACGCCGGTGAATGGCAGGGAATTGCGCTCGGGTTATATAATTGAGCAGTGATGGGAGAGGAACATGTAAAAGTAGACGTTCAGCCGTGATCTCTTTGAAAAGGAAAAGCACCCATTACACCGCCAATATGCAATGTTGTAAATCTTATGCTATGTCAATCCGGGAAGAAAAACGAAACGTTTCTGCCAATTTCCCATGTTCAGTCTGAGTGTGAAAACACTCAGAAATTGTCTGAACCAATCGGTCTGCCAGGAGCAGCCAAGAAAAATCTGCCGTAGAGCGATAAGCAGATATGCTGAACATTTGCATATGCTTGTTTGCATCCCAACAAACATGTTTTTGCATGGTCATATAAACAAATCGTCGATTGGCAGTCCCTCGAAAATCTCTATAGGCCAATATTTGTGTTCACATTTATGTTCTTGCCATAAAAACCTGTTATCTGAACAAAACAATCTGTTCACTGGGGAATCGGGGATATTGAACATCGTTTTTCGATTGGCAACGTTTGGTAAAAGGCAAATTGTGATATATTGGTTTGGGGCTTATATGCGGACAAAAATTGTACCTCGCAAATACTAGCTGTGTAATGCAAGCAGTTTTCAGACGTCTGCTCGATCTGCGCTTCTCCCTGTTTTTGCAAATGCCCCACACTACGCTTAAAATAGGTCTACTATTTTACAGTCTCTTATCGAGACATGGTGACACAAAAAGCTGCTGCTGTGTCAGAATATTTCCACCAAAAATAATGAATATCGAGTATCAAACTACTACGAACGGCACTCGGCTAGACTTCAAATATATTTTACACACATACATCTAGATTATCTAAAAATGCGCGTGTTTGCTGTAATTCTCTTTATTCTCGGAATTGCAGCAGCAAGCGTTCAAGAGGATAAGGATGCAATTGCTGAGATTGCACGCCAAGTGATCTCAACAAAAAATGACGATCTGTACACGAGCGCATTCCAAAAACTGGCAGTTGTAATGGGCGACAACAAAGCAGTTGCCGCTCTGCGTGGCAATCCAACCTCAGTTGAGTTCCAAGGAGGTCTCCGCAGCTTGCTTGCAGATGTCAATAGGGCAATGTGGGTCTTTAACGATGGCACGCCTACCCTGGACTCTCTTCGCATGCTAGCAAAGAGGATTAGATCTACTTTGAGCCAGTCTTAATGAGAATAGGCCTTTTGATTCAATTCAAATAATATACAATAGGCAATTAAAAACCAAGACTATAGCAATTTACAGACGGCCTCTTACTATGAAGACTGTCAGCTTAAGAAACACGCTGACAAGTAAGTTGTATTCCTGGCACATCAACGTCTGCGCTGAGCTGCAGATGCATTGTAGCTGACTCATTTTTCTGTAAGTAAAGTCGTCGCTCAAATTATGCCCATATAGCCCATCCTGCTTTCCTGGGTAGTCAATTTGGCAGGGAGTCAAGTCACTTTTTGGAACACTATCTCTGTCTGTCAAAAACGGCGACTCAAACATGTCATTATATCCGGTGTCTAGCCTATTTATTTTTGCGTTTTCTCCGAATATTCTGCGCTAAAATCGGCTTCAAAATTGTGTGCCAAGGCAAGCACGCAACAAATAGAGCAATTGTTAGAAGACAAATACATGTGAGCGCAAGCTTTGAAATCTAATTCAGAGCCTTGTATGTGTTGTATTCGCTAAATATCGTGGTAACTAGCAATAAATTAGCATAATTACGCACATCTGGCCATTCTGCAATATTTAAACACAATGTATTACACTTTGTCCGTGTAGCTACAGTGGGAGGAATTTACACATGCCGATTTGGAGCGGATCGCAAAGCGCCTGAATAAACTGCGCCCAGAACAAAGTGGTTGGATATAGTTAAACTTTCACAAAACGTTCTTAGATTTGGCTATTATAACATTGTCGTCATCATTGCTGTCTTGATCAAGAATGGGAACCATCTGCAGTGACACAACAAGCAAACAGGAATTGAGGATGCTGACCTCAGCGGCTGTGTTTGTATTATCATACACTTTGACGAGAATATGACTTTTTTTGAAAGCGTTTGCTATCTATGTTGGCAAGCCTGGAGCTTTAAGAATCTAACGCAGAGTACAAAGAGCGTGAATACCTGCCTGAAATGCACAAACCATGGTTCTGGAACCTGGATTCAAAGCTGCGCCATTCAGAGTATATCAGGGATAGGGAACTGCGTAATGCGCATTTTGCAAAAGCTGAGCAAGTGTTTGCCTCCATCCTTGGATTTTAATTTATTCGTCCTCAGCCGAGTATCCTATCGTATAAGGCTGTGTCCGAGTCTTTCCCGCTGCTTCATTACTCTTGCTACTTGTTGTTTTATTGTAGTGTTTGCATATTTGTTTTTATGTATTGCCATACTGACGGCCTACCACATTGTGCGTTTCTATATTGGCAATGTTCTGCTAAAATGGTCCGCATGGCACTGAATCCCGCAACAGGACCGTGTCAGGGGAACCCAACACAATAGCCACCACGTGTATTGCGGGAGAAAGGTTCAAAAACAGCTTGCAATGTGGCTTTTTTTACCCAGTCTAGTAAATACAAGACCGGCGGCTGTGGACATAATTTGCAATTTTTCTCAGCCACACTAGACAAAAACAACGCCGTGCTATTGTTTCTCGTTAAATGGTAATCTAGACTTAACAATTAGGAAAATGACCCATTTTGTTTAACACAGCTTGCGCATTGTAACTATTTTTACCTTCAAAGAAAGTACTCGGCATGTTTTAAGCCACGGCTTTACTAATACTATGCGTTGGACCATACCAGCCAGGAATATAGTGGCACGACTGCTAATTTTTGCAGTTATTCTAACGACAAACAATAGCATTTGTGGTCGTTTCGCCGGGCAAAAAATATTGTCGATATTTAGCATTCGGCCAGCTTAGCAGTCTATATTTGTTTTGTCAAATTGTTTTTTGCAGGGGGATGGCTTCAATTCACGTAATTGAGCATGAAACGACGGCAACATTTTTGACCGGCTGTTATATATAATGCGGCATTTGGAAGCGTCCGAAAATTCCAGTTACTTACCCAAACTTTTCTCACCAACCACCGATTCCTTCACCCGCTCCCTGCGCTCCTTTTTATCAGCATTTCGAATAGCGAAATTCCCTTCTACCTGTCCTCTATCCGCCCCATCACTGTCTTAAAAATATGAAGGTTGTATACTGCCTGTCTCTTCTCGCCGCTGCTGGTAGCGCAATGCCTGTAGCTCGCCGTGGGCTTTTGGACCTAGATCTTGGGCTGTGCCTAGATCTTAGCGTTCTCGGTCTTGTAAACATTGATATTAACAAGGACGGTTGCTCGGCCAAGTACCCGCATGAGGAGCCGCACAATGGCAACCATGTCGTTTGCAGCAAGATCAAGGGCTACAGGCTAAACCCGAGTGACCTCAACATACATTGCGATGATGATGAGGATGACTACAGCGGACCACATGTGGCCCCGGATCGTGATCAGCGCAGTGGCAATTACAACAGCGGACCGCATAACAATGGCCCAGATCACGGAAACAATGGCGGGCATCATGCTAACGGTCCCGAGAACCAGGGCAATTATGGCGGCAACGGCCCCGATCATGGCAACTATGGCAATGGTCCCGAGCACCTGAACAACGGTGGATACCATGCCAATGGCCCAGAGCATGGCGGCAATGGCCCAGAGCATGGTGAGCAGGGCAACTACGGCGGTAGCGGTCCTGAGCACGGCAACAACGGTGGTAATGGACCTGAGCACGGCAACAACGGTGGTAATGGACCTGAGCACGGCAACAACGGTGGTAATGGATCTGAGCACGGCAACTACGGTGGTAACGGACCTGAGCACGAGAACAACGGTAGCTATAACGCTCATCCAGCTCCAATTGTCGCTCCTGAGCACGAGAACAACGGTGGCTATAACGCTCGTCCTGCTCCTATCGTTGCCCCTGAGCACGAACATGGTGGATACGAGGCTCACCCCGCTCCAATTGTCGCTCCTGAGCATGAGAACAATGGATATGAGGCTCACCCCGCTCCTGAGCATGAGAACAACGGTGGCTATAACGCTCACCCGGCTCCTGTTGTCGCTCCCGAACATGAGAACAACGGTGGCTATAACGCTCGTCCTGCTCCTATCGTTGCTCCCGAGCACGAGAACAACGGTGGTTACGAAGCTCGCCCAGCTCCAATTGTCGCTCCCGAGCACGAGCACAACGGCGGATATCAGGCAGCTGCTCCTGCGCACGAGAACGCTGGTCAGTACTCTGCCGCTAAACCCCCTGTTTACTAAGCTAATTTAGATCTGGATCTAGATTTTTGTTTCTGTTGCGTAAACTGTTCTGTACTCCCACATGCTTGTTATTTTTCTGGCGGATAGCGTTTTAATATCGCCTTTGCAAATGTTCAGCGTTTCAGCTAACTGATAACTCGTCTAATGTCGGACTTTACCTCGGTTAAATCATGAACATGGTAGTGTATCCCTGGTCCGATTTCTTGGCTCTTGGCACTTCCACTCACGTGAACAGCGGACTATTATAAATCCAAAAGTCTTGCCACTTCTTGCACCAATAAACTTTACTTTTACTCTATTTGCATTTATCATATGGCGAATTCGAATGACTCGTGGCCCAAATTCTTGAAACGCATGTCTGCAAGCGTTACTAACGACGGGACCACAACTCACGAAACGCCTCCACAAGCGCACAGTCAACAGGGGCCGCCTCTACCACGCAGACCAAACCAGCAATTATACCAGCCTCAGCAGTGGACGGAGCATTCTACGTCAACAGCATCGCTATCTACAGGATTGCACGACATTTCTTTGAGCTCAGGCATGCAGCAACCATTGGCATCTTCTGCACCAGAGCCTCAAAAAACCTGTCATGGGGCTATAGTGTCAAAGTACGCATCTCTGGCAACAGACGACCGGCCACCAACTACAGATCGTGTTGCTGAATTTATATTGGATATTCCCGATGGAATCCGCAACATGACACAGCACCCTGGGGACGTAATTGTTGGGTCGGTTGTGGTCACAGTAACCAAACCGACCAAGGCCTTGCGTATTAAGCTCACGTTTTTGGGTCAGCAAAGAGTATATGTGCGAGATATGTCTAATCAAGCATCGCTGCTAAACTACACTAATGTTGACTATACAATATTTGACAAGCAATTGACGCTATGGGGTCGCGACTTGGGTAAAGATGATACTGCTGCTAATGGTCCTCTTGAAACGCTGCAGCCAGGCACGATGCGAGTTCCATTTTCGATAAAGATACCTCGTGTCAACTATCCATCCTCGATTAAGCGCGAAAAGACGTGTCGTGTGCGCTATGTTATTTGGGCTACACTCGAGCGCCCAGGTACATTTATGGACCACACAATATTGACAGATAAAGAGGAAATTCACTTTGAACCGATTGCATACCCAACTCGGCCACGCGAAGCCTTGCAAATTAATAACACCATATACGGTACTCTAGAAACTTCAACTGCACACATAGCAGTTGTAGTTACAGGTGGCATAGTGCAACTACCTGCAGTTGCGGGAGACCGTGTTGCATATCAGTTGGAAGCTCGCACTCAACTTGATCAGAGAAGTGTAACCAATTCAGGCAATCAACATCTGGCAGACATTAACCAGTGTGTAATTCGGTTTATGCGTGTGTACATTGTTGAGCGGCTCAAAGCGCGTGGACTAATAAAAGGCATGGATCACACACAGGCATATAGCAAAGATATACACGCTGTTACGCTAATTCCCACAAACTCCAAGCCAGGCAAAGTGTCTAATTCTGAAAGTGTATATTCTTCTAATGGTCATATTCGACTGCCGTTTGACATGTGTCCGTTCGACAGCAAGCAACTGGAGCGAACATACGAGCTGCGTATCGAGTGTGACGTTGTGGATAAATCATCGTTACTGGACAAAATGACGCGGCAAAAGTCAACCTACACGATGCACATGCCGTTGGAAATATGCACAGTATCGCCTGACACGTTTGACGCTGCTGCGTACCAAAATGCCTACACTAACGAGTCGCTGAACATATCAAGTATTGCCCTGCCGCCGCACCACAAGGCTGCCGCAGAGCCCAAGGTTGCAGTGGGCGGGTGGGAGCTGGAGCGCAGCTTTATCAAGTGGGACAGATTAAACCCAACGTGGGTGGAGCTGGCCAGAAAACGCAACACTGAATACATATAAACATTTAAATTTGTGCTATAAATACATCTATTTATGAAGCATAAACAAGTGAATTCTTATCTAGTAAGCAACTCTGCTGTAGCCAAGATATGCATGGTTCGTGCGAAACTTCTTTTAAAAACAAACTGCATGTTCGGAGTTTGAGAAACGCTTCTCAGACAGATACGCGCATCCACAGTCTTTGCGCCATTTTGCCATAAAAAAGATTTTGTCTGCGACCAGAACCTGAGAAAAAAGTGTATGCGTGCTATATAAAGGCATGTCTCCCGCAACACTGCTTCTGTCTTACCATATCCCCTAAACTTGCTCGAAATTAACTAATACTTCTTATATTTTGTCAAGCCTGCTTCAAACAAGTTTTTTATAATGCAGCTGTTTAGCACCACGTTTGTGACTTTTGCCGCAGTGCTGCTGGCCACCGTAGTTTCGGCTTCAGGCAATGTCGATACGCCAGCTGTCAAGGATTCGACAATCTTGCGTTCTACTGTGAGCTGCCCCAGCTGCCCCGAAAACAACTGCTACAAGTGCACGCTTGGCCATGAGAATACGCTACGTGCTAAGACAGGCGGTCTGTCCTATATTCAATCTCTAATTGGCTTCCATATGCCGGTGGACGGCTCTCGGGTCATCAGCTGCACCGTCCAGATTCCAGCCTTTACTACTCGTCATGAATACCCATTCACTGTCGTCATTTCGCAGGCTGCTGCTTCTGACTGGAACGAAGACACAGTTACTGGCGAAAATGCTCCAGCACCGGGCGATACAATTGCTCAAGTTGATGTTGCAGCATATGCTAATCTCGGCCCAGTAGACATTACGCCTGCATGCAAAGCAGCTATTAACGGTGAGTTCAGCGTGTACTTTGGCGTGGAAATGGACAACTACGAATTCTGGTCAAAGGACTCGGGCAACCCGGCTATTCTGCACATTGGAACCGAGTAAAATTAGTTGATCATTTATTTGTTTAAAGCCAAGCTGGTAATTAATAAACGAATATTAGCGACAATTGCCATTTTTAGAGGTTTTTTGGCTGGACCCGAGCTGTGGTGAGTGTGAGCAATGCAATTTTGATTTACCAATTCATACGATTGCTTTCGATCATTGTCAAAGGATTATCGATTCGATAATCGGATTCCTCATTCTGTTGTTCGTCTTTGAACGCCAATTCGAGGTCTCCTGTTTTATCTCTTTGCAAATCTCAATAAAAGGTGCATTTTACTCGTCGAATACAAATCCTTGGCAATTTTTAGCATATTGCAAAACCGTTAAATTGCTGTGATGTAAAGTCAGGCCAACCAAGCAACACCTTGCGCTTGAGAAGGTTCTTGGCTCGGTCTCCTTGTCACACTCTGCTCTTTGTTGGCCAATGATACAGACTGCAGCGCAATGCATTCAAAACTTGCAAAATAATTATTTTTATCGTTGGAAAGAAGCAATGAGGCTTCAAAAGGCATTCCAAGTGTAAGCATCCTTCGGGATCAGCCGCAGAACAAAAGTGAGCAGTTGGGCTAATTAGTATATACTGGCTGTACACATATTGCGCCTCTTATTGCCTAGCAGAGGCGCAATCGTTGGCGGAGACCCTTGGTTGCTCTCAAAAAGGACATATTGGCTCAAAAGCACTTCCGGGTGCTGACATCACGCGCGCTAAGCCGTGTACCAAGAGCAGTTTTATTGGACCAGACGCGGTTGGCTCCGAGCTTAAAACCCTATGAGCTTGCCAGTAAAACAGGTCCGTGTAACAGAGAGCAAAAAAGGGCACACCCGATTGGCTTGGCATAGAATACCGAGGATTGCCGATCGCAGAAATTGTGATTCTGGTGCCAGCCAAAAAGGGAAAAGCGATCTTTGGCAAAATACAGAATTGGCACTGAGAGTGAATACGCGCGTTTATAAAAGCAACGTCGCCTGGCAGATTTTGTCTTATTCTTCCACATCCCTTTTTCAACCTGTTTATTTACACCTACGACTTGCAATGTACACAGACTATTTTGCCGATATGCCTGAAATTACCAAGCCCCAGCTCTCGCTGTTTGGCAACACAGCGTCGTCGACAAGCCTGAGCACAGAGTACCCACAAATGCCGCCATCTCCCACAACACCCGACTCTGGGTTTGCACCACACACTGTGCCGCAGTGCTCATCGCGCATCAACCTCGCGGGCTCGTGGCTGGACCTCGAGTCAGACGACGAAGACTCGTCGCTTCGGACAACACTGCGCATGCGTCGCAAGAACTCTGGAGCATCGGCCAAGGACGCGGCAATTGCGCGCAGCCCGATGGCCAACATTCGC
>JANBRL010000073.1:0-10388 GCA_027577635.1 Coemansia sp. RSA 475 | reverse complement strand
ACGTAACCTTGACCATCAGCATGGGCTGCTCGTCGCTCAAGCGCCGAATAGCGCCATCGGGAATGGCCAAGTCCATATTATGGCGCTGGCACAACGAGTACGCAAACCCTTGCGATTTCAGCTCGGAGAACGTGAGGTCTGTTGATTGGAACTCGAATGTCGGGAGGTTTGGGTTTCGAGGATCATACGAGTGCGAGATTGTTTGGTCTGCGTGTACTGTGAAGCGACCGAGAAGGAGCGGACATGAGTGGAGAGCAGTGGTGAGCGACTGCTGAAGACGGCGGGGGCTCATATGCGAGTCGATGCTTGGGCTGGGTGCGTAAAACTGGAAACACGGCTTGTAAAACTGGAACATAAACTGCGTGTCGTTGGTTATTTGCCGACTCACCGCCTCTGTGGGCAACTGGTCTCCCATGTCGATACGCATGTTTCCTATATAACTCTTAATATATAACCTATATAGCTTTCCAATAAACTAAAGACGTGGAATAGTCTTAACGAAATTTATATCTGGCATTGCCAGTGCGCCACCATTTCCCCGTGGGAACAAACAGCACATCAATGATCCGCTGTGCCACCAAAAAAAATCAGCTAGTGTATAAATTTGTCCAAAAATACTATAAAGTCTCAAACGTTCTGTTCTGGAGAGCTCTCAATAATAGTTTGCAGTCTCCGTACCCGAATATAGTCAAACACGGCTTTGACAAAAATCCCCGCGCCAATAACCATGAGCAAGTACGCAAAATACGCATTATCCAGCGGCGTATCCGTGTCGTACTCTGGGTCATTTGGGTGATGTTTGTCCGTGTTGGGCATCGAGCTTCCCAAATGCGTACGAATGTAGAACCCAAAGTTCATGAACGTAATTCCTAGCCCGGCCAACGACCCGTTCCGCGCCGCATGTGAGCTGTGTAGCAAAAACGTCAGCATATAGCCGACAATTTGAAACGCAGTTGATACGATCATGTTGACGATGAATACGCCCGCAGAGCCGACGGGCAGTCCTTCGACGAGTAACTCGTCTTCATCGCCTACTGATATTATTGCTGCTTCAAAGTACGGCGGTGCCGATGTGGACTGCGGTCCGTAAATGTCTTGGTATGTCTATAAAATGTTTGGTTTAGCCATTTGGAACAACAATAGCAGGTTTTAATTGTGGATTGCTTACCGGAAGTGGCTCGTTGGGCAGTTTGTCGTCGTAACCGAGATATAGCTCGGGCTTGGCGGCCATGTTGGCAAATACTCCGTCCGTCGTGCTCGCCACAGTCGCATGCCCATCTGCTTCATGCGCCCGTGTCTCCACATGCTCTCGAGGCGCTTCATCGTCAGAGTCAGAATCAGAGTCATCGTCAACTGCCGAAGGCACAACGTTGGCCCGCTGCTCGTGCGTCAGCTCGTGCTCACCATCCATATCGTACACTGCCGACGTCCCGGACTCTTGCAACTCAAACTCATCGAGCTGCTCCAATATCTTGTAACTGCGCTCCTTTACCATCCTCTATTTGTTGATTTGTCTGTTTAAAAGGGCAAGTGATTGGAGAAAGGAATGGGTAGGCGGGATTGTATAATAAAAGGAGGAGAAAGAGGATGTTGGACTAATGAGCTGGAGCACAAGTATGGAAGAATACAAAAATGCAAAGTACAAATCGATAACGGTGGCAATTAAAGGTCAAATTGAAAGGCGGTTTCAAAAAAGGCTAAAAAGAAAGGAAAGTGGGCGGGATCCGGGTTGCTCTCGAAAGAGCTTTCTGGGCGGGCCGAGCTCCTATTGGCTAAACTGATATTAAATTACCTGCGTGTCACGTGTAGGGAATCTAACAAAAAAACCCCTGTTCCAGAGTTCCGGAGAATCTGTCCGAGAACCAGCAAGCTCACCAGCACGTTGCTATAGACCAGGAATAGCGCAGACTAAAAAGTAGGCGTTTGTGCATATGACCAGTATTGAATCGTCGCGTGGATCATCCCGTGCACTAGCTGACCTTTGTTAAACGTCAATGCACGTATTCTCCTTCCAGAAACACATGGTCACTATTTCTCTCGATTACCACTCGTCGTGTGCTCCCGGAGGAGGGGAGTAGAGTCAACAAACACGATATGTAATGGATATTAGCATGATAGAGGAGGAGAGTCAACAAGCACATAAACGGGCTTTAAGCCGCTGTAGTGATATAGCGCAGCCACATGTGCATGGGGGCAAATGGACGCCCGTCGTGTGTATTGTGCGCGTTGTCTGTGCTCTTTCTTTGCCCAAAGGCGAATAGTGAGCAGCAAGGCTGGATCTGCGGATATACCAACCACATCTTTGGCGTATTTGCCGGACATCTGCGGCATTCAGACCTGCGCTGACGCATCAACCCATCCAAAAGAAAACGGCTGCAGGGAGCAGATAATGGCTGCACCATGCTCCGGGAAAGAGGGGTGTTTGGGGGCAGAAAAAAAAAACAAAAAAACATGCTTTAAAGCTCAGCCGACGGTATTTGAAGCGTGTGTTCGGCCTCCCTCTTCTCGTGGCCCGTTAGTCCCTCTTCTTTCGTCTGTTTTCGCTTTTTGCTTCTTTTTTATTATTCTGCAGCCAGACTGCCACTCGAGAAAAAACTCTTTTACCTCTTGCACTGTACAACATACACTTATACTCTGCGCCGAACACTGCCCAATTCCGAGTAAAGCAAGGACTGGGCGCGACATTTGCATTCTGAAGGAGTTTCAAGTGCACAAAACGCCTGCGCGCAATGGGCGACCGCAATGGGGTAAGTTGCACGAGCAGCGTTTATGCACTTTTGCTGGCGAGCCTTTGTTGCTAACTGATTATATTCACTGTGTAGCGAGTTCTCGCGGCCAGCCCGCACCAGCGCAGCAGTGCGCCATTTAAATATGATATTCGCGTAAGCGGCGACTTGTATCCCAGCGAGTCCGACAACCGCACAGCGACCAAAGTTTCAGTCAAGGTAAGCCAAACTGCCACATTGCGTGTTCAAGCAGGCTGTGTTCAAGCAGGCTGTGTTCTTGGCTATTGCGATCTGCTCCTGCCTGGCCTTTGTGCTTTGTGTTGCTGGGGGCAGCAGGCAGGACCAGGCGCAAATGGCTTGGTGATCGTTCCTCGCTTCTCACAAAGAACATATCGCAATAATCGCGATGGCAATAAATCCCCCTGCGTCTCTCGCCCCTCTGCCAAATTGTTGTTCAATATCCGCAATTGGGACACTTTTCTGGTCGCATTCCATCAGTCACATATAGTGCACTTGACTTTGGTATATGTTTTGCGCTTGCACTATACTATGCACATATGCAGGCGCGGCCTCCCCAGTCCACGGGAGGCGCTTGGACACGCAGCAGACCAAAAAGCGTGCAGGTGGGAATGCAATCACAGGCCCAGTTTTTGCTCGTGATTGGTATTGTGCTCGATAGGATATTTCGCTAATCCTTCCAGTTGCCAAATGCGGCGCTCAACATGTAATTGTAGATCCTGGGAAACGAAGACGGTGACGTGGTGGTCGAGCAGGACGATGAACGCAGTCTAGCTTCACCGACGCCCAGCGCCGACGGCGACACGCGCTCGCCGCAGATTACGCACAAGCGGCTGACAGACGGCGGTCTGGAGCTGCGCATCCATGCACTCCCCGTGCGTCCAAAAAAGGCCGTGCAGGAGACGCTGGCTGGCGGCGGCTCTGCATCGCCGGTGCCCAGTCGCATCCGCACAGCCAGCTCGTTTGCCAGCGCTCCGTCGTCACGTCCAACAACACGCATTAGCGAGTATATGCGGACACGGCCTCTATCGTCGCACCAGAGCTTTATGGAGATCCGCCCAGCCTTTGACGACGGCTCGGTCAGCGACTCGGAGAGCTTGCGCAGCGGCTCAAAATTCCTCCGTAGCGACGGCGCACGGACTCCGCAGAGCCTCGAGCGCTCGGCTTCGCCAGTGCTGGTGGGCGGCGGAGGTGTCAATACGCAGCTGGAGGCACGGAACCGCAGTGCGTCGATGACGCAGGTAGAGGACAAGTGTACAATGACCACTTTGCGCGGCCTGCCTGACGAACTTTCCCGCACACCAGAGCTGGCTCAATTGCAGTCTACCAGCGATGCAGAGTCTGAATTGAGCACACGCACCAATACACCGGCTCTATCGGTGCTTCGTGGTGGTGGCTGCAGTGCGACGCGTACATGTGGCGACACCGATGTGTTTTCGGCGTTCAATGGCCCGCCAGTAGCGCCGCTCGACAGCCGCATGGACCGATGCATGGGTCGCTCGCAGCTGCGGCCACGGCGTGTGTCCAAAGACAAAGTCAACTACCGCGAGCGTGTTGAAAGCCTGCTCACTCAGTACTTTCCAGCCGAGGTTCTGGACAAGTACCTGGACGATCTGCGGCATCGTTACCGCTTTATAGGCTCAGGCGGTATGACACCCAGCGAGATCACAAAGCTGTTGGATGAGACCACAACCGACACAGACCTCAAGCAACAGCTGCGCGCCAGCCTGGAGGAGCTGGCAAAAGTTCCTGCATCTGAGGCATCGCTGTCGGATTCAGAGCATACGGCAGCATCGACTCCCTCGCAGCGCCATTACCTGAGCATCCGGGAGACTGAGCTGCGCAATGTGCTTGACCGTACCAGCGTTAGTCCAGCGCCCAAGGCTCCGCGGTTCCCGCCCGCTACGTCATCCAATCTGGTGGGTGGCGGCGTGTCGATGGAAGATCTGGCTTCGCCAGGCACTGTGCGCAGCGATCGCATGAGCGATGTTGCTTCAATGAAACCAGCTGAGAGCTTGCGCAATGCTAGTTTGGCTAGCAAACCCCGCACGTTTTCGATGCCCATTCCTGATCGGTCAACGCTGCCAGACGCCAGCGATGTGAGTGCATCCGAGCTCATAGAGTCGCAGCCAATATCTGATACCGAACCAGAACAGCATCATGCATCCGATACCGAGCCGGAGCTGCATCATACACCCGATACCGAGCGCACGCAGTCACAGCAAACAGCTCATCCTGAGCCAGAGTTGCATCGTGCGTCTGATTCCGAGCGCACGCAGTCACAGCAAACAGCTTATCCTGAACCGGAGTTGCATCATGCGTCTGATCCCGAGCGCACGCAGTCACAGCAAACATCCCACCCTGAGCCGGAGTTGCATCATGCGTCTGATCCCGAGTCCGAACGGCGCAAGGCGTCATTGCCTCGGTCACAGCCTTCTACTCCTCGGCCTGACCGCGGTGCTACTCCCCGGCCACCGCCAAACAGCGATGGACCCCGGCGTGGGAGCCCACAGATGCCCAGCTCAGAGTACTGGGAGGACGGCGACAAGTACAAGATGCAGCCGCCAGACATGGCCCGTGCCTTCAAAGTGCTAAGGTCCAAGCCCATCTTTATTCGTGAGCTGTCAAACGCTGACATTGACTTCAAGTCGCCGTTCAACCGCTACTACCAGGCTCCGGCATCCAACCCACGCTCTCCAAGCGCCGCACGTCATACCGCCGGCAGCGCAGCGTCTGATGCCAGCAAGAAACCTGAGCGTCACCCTACCGAGTCCAAAGTTGCCAAGGCAGTGAGCGAGCTTGAAGAAGTGTTACGGCGCACTGAGGCTGAGACTGTGGCCTCGATTGAGAACGACTTTGAGTCTTCATCGACCAGCTCGGCACGCTGCTCAGCACGGTCTGCAGCTACAAGCCACCATCGTCCAACCAGCACTGCCGAGTCAGTCGTGTCGCGAGACAGTCTGGTTGGTGGCGGCGCTTCGTCTCGATCGACCAGCGCAGCCACGCGCATTTCGGCACTTGACGCAAAGTACGGCACACGCCCTGACAGTGTAAGCAAGCTGTCGGCGTCACAGTCTACCATTCGCACTGATATCCTGATGAAGGAGGGTGTCGAGTACGGTGATGCAGACTGCATTGACGCAGACGATGAGGACGAAGCAGTGGTTCCAGTTGACAAAGACGAGTCGTGTGTCAGCTTGCCTATGCCTATTGATGACATGCCAGCCGAGTTGGCTGCAGTTCTTCGTCGCACAGGCGCTGTTGATGATGCAAAGCTTCGTCGCTTGGCCACGCCGTCACAGGCATCGCGTGCCAGCCATCACAGCTCAGCTCACTCTAATCGCTCAACTGACTCGCGTGCTTCCAAGGCTCCATCAGAAGCCGTCTCAGCACGGCCTGATAGTGCGTCGATTCGCAGCACCGCAACATCTGCACGGCCAGACAATGCAACGGTTCGCAGCAGCGTAACCTCAGCACGGCCAGATAATGCATCGATTCGCAGCAGCGTAACCTCAGCACGGCCTGATAGTGCGTCGATTCGCAGCACCACAACATCTGCACGTCCTGATAATGCGTCAGTCCGCAGCAGCGTAACTTCAGCACGGCCGGATAATGCGTCAGTCCGCAGTGCAGTGTCGACGGCCCGGTCGGCAGCACTGCAATCAACAAAGGCCGAGTCAGTCAAGAGCGGGGCAACAGGCCACACGAGCTTGACTGAGCTTGACATTGTTATGGGGCGCACGGGCGGAGCTATTGGTCGCTCGGCTGCTACAAGCCGGGCCTCGGTGGTGTCTGGGCGAGCATCGGTGGTTTCAAAGCCTGTGTTGCTCCGTGGAGGTAGTGGATCTCCGATGACTCCCACCGCTGCTCCGGCGCTTGTATCGAATGACAGCGAGAATGAGCTGGCAAGCGTTATGCGTCTCACCAGCGGATACGCACCCTCGTCGTCGAACAGCTGCGCGTCGTCGCAGGCCAGCGAGAGCCGCCCCGAGTCGGTAGCCAGTGAAATCAAGTCGGTTTATCCGCCAGAGGCTCTGCGGCCAGCCTCAGGTGCTGGTAATCAGCGCCCGGGCCGCAGCTATGCGCCGGGTCTTAGAGAGCAGGCTGCATCGCCTGCCCGCTCGGCTGTGCGCGCACCGGCAGCTTCAGGCCCAACTGCAGCTTCTGGCTACACCCCATCACCACTGCGGCAGCCAGCGTATCAGCCAATGCCTGCTTCTCGGGCTCAGCAGCAGTCGCCTCCGCCTGCACCCAGCAACGACGATGAGGCTCGGTCAGAGGCTCCGCCTAGCCCGATGCCATATCGGCTGCCGACGCCCATATTTGGCCGCTTCCCTTCTCCGCCTCGGCACATCAAGGAGCGTGCAGCACAGCAGGCTCGAGAAGACGAAGAGGCCGAAGCCCAGCGGCAGAGAGAGGAGCAGCAGCAACAGCAGCCGCCGCCTCCACCGACACGGCGTGAACTGTCTCGCAATCGGGCGCACTCGCAGTCGGCCAGCCATGAAGAGCCAATCGGTTCGGTTCGTCAGTTCGCTGAAGACCCTGTGGTTGACCGCCTTGATCTTGAGACTGGTTCGCTGGCCAGCCGCCGCAGTCGCCCGCGCAACACTTCAGAGTTTGGTAGCGCCAGCACGCTGATGAACGGACTGAACCGCGACTCGTACGACTTGCCCAAGGTTGTTGAGGAGGACATTGACTCACTTGCGTCGTATCCGAGCTCTCTTCGCGCAAACACGCCGGTTCTGGTTGGCGGTGGTGCACAACTGCATCCACCGGAGCGCGAGTCGCAAGCTCCGTCAACGCTGCGCGGCGGCGGACGGCTCCACCCAGCGTTTATGGCTGAGCCGAAGTCATCTGCCAAGCCGGCGTGCGAGACTGGATGCTGCGGCGTGTGCGGCCAGGGCGTCAACAACGTCGATGTTGTGGTGCGCCCACAGGTGATGCACGCCAGCTGCCTGCGCTGCGAGGCCTGCGACTGCCTGCTGACGACCTCGACGTTCCGGGCCATAGACGGCCATGTGTACTGCGAGAAGGACTATCAGCGCTTCTTTATCGGCAAAGACGCCGTGCCAGCAGCAAAGGCAGTGGCGGTGCGCCCAGCCATTTCGGACGAGAAGTTCCAGGCGATGAACCGCGCCATTATGGAGTCGTTTACATCTGTTGACGACTTTTTGCTGCATATGCGCCAGCTGCGCGACAAGAACGGCACCGATGGCGACGGCAAATACGCTGGCGACCCGTCGCAGGTCCAGCGTGCGGGTGACGTTGGCGTCGACCGCCAGACGCACTATGAGCGTGAGCATGTCACTTCGCCATCAGGCACGCCGTGGATCACTGAGCGTGTGATTGACAAAAAGGTCAAGACCAAGGTCCTCGAGAAGCGCTATCCAGCAGACGGCTCTGCGCCGCCGTCCATAAAGAGCAAGGCATCTGAGCCGGTCAAAGCTGCTGCGTCGACGCTTATGGGAGGCGGAGCTGGCAGCCAGCCGCAACCTACGCCGTCTCGCATGGATGCAATGCGGGCAAGCAACCCCTCGTCAGCGTCGCGGCCATCTACATCGCTGCTCAACGACACCAAAGCCATCAATGGCTGGGAGCACCCCCTATGCCCGGTGTGCAGCAGCGTAGTGTACCTCAACGACCGCGTCCTGCACGAAGGCTACGGCTACCACAAGTCGTGCATGCGCTGCCAGCGCTGCTCGCAAGTCACGCCCGTATCCAGCGCCGTGCGCATCAAGGGCGCAATCTACTGCAAGAAGCACGGCACTGAGTTGCTCCGCCGTCGTAGCATTCTGATGCGCAAGAAGAGCACGATGGGCCGTCGTTCACGTCACAATCGCTCGCGTGCCGATGTGTCCAGTGACTGCTTTGTTGCCGATCCTGCTGTTGAGGCGCCGCCGGTGCCGCAGATGCCCATGTTTGGAGCGGTTGACAAGGCCCAGAGCCGCGCTGACTCTCGTGGTGCTCATCCGCGCCAGGTCACCACTGCGTTGCGCAACTTTTTGGAAGCAGCGGCAGAGCAGATTGAGAGCCAGACGTTTGCACCGATCACTCCTGAGCCGCAGACTAGGGCCGAAATGTCGCCTCCTCGCACACGCATCAATGAGCCGACAGCCAAGCGGCCATTGCCAGTGCCCAAACCAAAGGCCAAGCAGTACCAACCGGCAATGAAAGTGCAGGTGCCGCAGCCGCGGTCCATTGCTAGCCACATTTCCAGCCCGCCGCCGTCGCCAGGCGCTGGATCGCGCTCATCGTCTCGCAGCATTTTCTCTGGATCGCGCGACTCGTTGTACGACCCCAACGTCGTCAACGCGCTGCGCCAAGAGGCTCAGCGCCAGATCAACAGCAGCCAGCCCAGCATGCCAGCATCGCCCACGCGCACCCACGACCGCAACGCCCAACGCATGCTGTCGCCGTGCGGCCCGTCGATTGCCGATGCATTGCAAAAGTTCTCGTCAGGCAAAAACGGTCGCACAAGCGTGTCGTCCGAGTTTGATCCGTTCGAGAGCCAAGACCCGTTGACCAACAGCTTTGCGGCGCCGCAGTCGCCGGCTGGGTTTTCGCCCAATGTGCAGCTTGATAACCTCGAGCGCCGCTTTCGCAATGCCAATTTCCGTCCGCCGTGGGCGCTAAAGTCGCAGTCATCGTTGCTGCAGTAAACTTGCATCTAAAATGAAAATACGTGTGCAATGACCGCTTAAATTTTATTTCTCTACAAACTTGCTATTTTATACATACATTTTAACTACAAGAAGTTTGGATTAAATGCGTTGTATTTATCGAGGAGTGTATGCTAGCAGTTAATAATATAATTATGTGGTTATCTTATTTACACGGTATAGCTGCTGTTGTTCTGGGCCTAGTTGGTATTGTCGCACGAGGTAAATTAGACGTTTTGTGTTTCAATTCAATTTTTTCACTTTTTTTCTTTTTTTGTGCTAGTTTTATTTAGAATACCTTGCCCTTAACACGTGTGCAAATGACCAGCATATCGCAGCTTGCTCGGCCTCTGCGTCGCTCACAAACGACGACGACCAGCTCTATGGTCATTCAAACCGCCAGTTTGCATGCCAGCGCATTTTCTGCTAGCAAGAATCCTGGATTCAAGCCGAGCTTTGCCAACAAGCCGAGCAGCAAAAGCAAAGACAGCCGTGAGAGGATATCGGGGTTTATCTCCAAGCTCGGCATGGGCACAGACAACGGTCGTGGAAAGATTTCTGGGTTTATGGCTGGGTTTGAAAGCAAGCTTGGGAGTCGAGACCGATTCGAAAAGCCTAGTGGGTTTCAGTTCAAGCCGGCCAAAAGCCCAATGTTTGAGCAGTCAGGAAGGTTCAGAGGAGCTGACACCAAGCTCCCAAGCTCGTCGGTTGGACAGTCTGGAAGGTTTAGGGATGCAGACACCAGGTCTCAGGGCTCGTCATTTGGAAACTCTGGCAAGTTCAAAGCTGCCGACACGTTCAGGACCCAAGGCTCGCCGGTAAAAAGGACGGCGCGTTTGCCTCAAAAGGGCGAGTTTGCGGGAAAGCTGCAAATGCAAGAGGCTCTGCAAAAGCAGATCGAAGAGCGCGTGGCCCGGACGCGCAAACAGACGCCGACCAAATCCGAGCGAGCGCCGCGCGACGAAGAGATCACGGCGCCGATGAT
>JANBRL010000072.1:0-10435 GCA_027577635.1 Coemansia sp. RSA 475 | reverse complement strand
CCTGGCAGCTCCGTGTGCTCGAGCAGCTCGTGCGGTGCTGAAACTGCATCTGGGCGGTTTTCGCGGATGTATGTGCACATTGCAGTTGCCAGCGGATGACTGCTTTGCGACTCGAGCTCATACACGCATGCGTCGAGCCATGTGTTGAACTCGCCAGGCATTGATTCGGTCTGGTAGCTATCGGTAACCGCTGGCTTGCCAATGGTCAGCGTGCCTGTTTTGTCAAACGCCACAACGTCGATTCGGCTGGCTGCCTCCATAGTTGCTCCGCCGCCCTTGACCAGAATGCCAAAGCGCGCAGCCAGGCCTGTGCCGACCATAATTGCTGTTGGCGCTGCCAGTCCCAGCGCACACGGGCATGCGATCACCAGCACGCTGATCGCATTGAGCAGGGCAAATATCCCGTATGACATTGGCTCTTGCTCGTCCATCCCGTCGCTATGGTTGCCCATCGACTGCTTGGAGGCCAACCACTTGCTGTTGATATGTCCAGTCGCTCCAGCGGCTATCCACGCAATAAATACAACCACCGCTGCGAGCACCACAAACGGAACAAACCGCGATGCAACTCGGTCGGCAATCTCCTGAAGCTGCGGCTTGTTCGACTGTGCCTCGCGCACCAGTCGGACAATTCGGGACAGCGTCGATGCTTCGTTGACCGCCGTTGCCCGCATCTGAATGGTTTGCGAGATGTTTAGCGTGCCTCCGGTAACTGTCGATCCTACTT
Source organism: Coemansia sp. RSA 475 (assembly GCA_027577635.1). Lineage (NCBI taxonomy): Eukaryota > Fungi > Kickxellomycota > Kickxellomycetes > Kickxellales > Kickxellaceae > Coemansia > Coemansia sp. RSA 475. The sequence goes on along the minus strand of JANBRL010000072.1, from coordinate 9,708 downwards.
GCTTGACTACAGGCACTGACTCTCCAGTCAGCAGCGACTCATCGATTTCTGTCTGTCCGCGAACAACTATACCGTCGCTGGGCACTCGCATTCCACTGTTGACCTGCAACTGGTCCCCCAGCTGGATTTGTCGTGCATTGATAGTCGTAAGCTCGTCTCCCTTGCCGAGCTTGGCTGGGCTGACCAGCAGAGCGTCGTCGGGCTGCATCTTGACCAGAGCCTCTACGGCGCTAATCGTTCGTCCTTTGGCGATCGCCTCGAGCCACCGTCCGAGCAGAATAAACGTCATCAGAAACACCGCTGTCTCGAAAAACTGCTCGCCAGCGCCTCCTTGCAATGTGACGCTGATGATTGAGCCAACGTATGCCGCTGTGGTCCCCAGCGCAATCAACACGTCCATATTGGCTGTTTTGGCCCGAACGAGCGACTTGTATGCATGCTTGTAGAAATGCAGGCCCAGCGATATTTGTGTTGCTGTGGCGAGAAAGAATATGATAATTACCGACACCGAGTACTTTTGAAACACCTTGCGATGGAACGCCTGAGCAACGCGGTTGGAGACTGGCAGCGCCATGTCGATAATCATCGAGAACACGAACATTGGTATGGCAAATGCGAGTGACCAGAAAAACCGCTTTGCTGCCTGCCGCCGGTGCTTTTTCAGGTTCTCTAGCGCAACTGCCGATGGATCTGGCATGCCGGTACCATCATCAGCACCCGTATCCAGCGGCGCCGCCGTAAACCCAGCGTCGGATATTACATTAGTAATCTCGCGAACGCCAATTTCGCGCGGAATGTGCCGCACCATTGCTTGCGCGGTGAGAAGCTGCACATCTGCGCTGACCACGCCGGGAAGCTCTGTCAGTAGCGACGTAAGAGTTGCCACGCATGAGCCGCACGTCATTCCTTCAACGCTAAACCAGGAGTCTGCCGGTTGGTTGCCTTCAATTACGCCTGCATGGCCCTCGTCGCCAGTTGCTTTGCTGGCTAAAGTCCGGCTTGTCAGAACCTGTGCGTCAAACCCCATGCCCTCAATTGACGTGCATAGTTGCTCCGTCGACATTACGGACTTGCAATGATGCACTGTGGCCTGTGCTGTCATTAGGTCGACTTTGATGCTTGATATGCCGTCCATGCCGCCAAGGTACTGCTCAATCCTGCTTACGCATGAGGCACATGTCATTCCAAGCACGCTGAGAATTGTCTCGGTCTCGGGCAGCACAGTTTCGCTAATACTGGCAATATCGCTTGGGTCCTGCGGCGGCGCGTGTTCAGCTGTGCTGCCGTTGCTGCAGTGTGAGTTGCGCTGCAAGGTAGGCATTCTGCTGCTAATAAAAAAGTATGTGTGCGGTCGGGCAATAAAAGTAGATGCTAAAGAGATAAAGTGCTGTGTATGCCTTTAAACCCCAATCTGTCAGACTGTCACACAAGTAGCTAAATGCTATAAATGCGGATAGCAAGTGCAAACTATTTGGCTGAACAAACTGACTGCGGATGGTCTCTACAGTTTAGCAAAATTATTGTTACGTATATTAGCTTAATAGTGCACATACTCCGTTGATGATCGCTTGGTTTATACCAACTGAAACAATATACTGAACATGGTAGTATTGGATGACTATATCTCAAAGTTATTCATAAAGCATATTTGCCAAGCACAAAAAGGGACCCGTGCTGTTCATAGAGCAACGTGTATTTAATGGAGTAGCAAAAGTTTCGGGCAAACATGTACCGCTATGTAGGAATCAGACGTGGAGAGGCAACGAGTGAAGAATAGTATGGCGTAGAATTATATACATGGAGAACCCTTGCCAATGCTGAATCTGGAGAACCTGCAACCAACCTACCTGTCGTTTGGCAATATTTGGCACGTTTTGCCAACAAAAATTGAATTAAAGTAAAGAAATAATACAACTAATGCTTTCCTGTGAAATAAAATGTCAGTAAAGATATAAACCCTGGTATCAAGGCCAAAACGGTTGCTTAAATACTGTAGGCCCTGGCACTCGCTGTTTGAACAGAGTGCAAACAATAGTTTGGCTTTTTACGCTTTCTCCGAGCAGCTGAGCAATGGCAAAAATCGCGCAAACATGGAGCAATTCAAAAATGGCCTGGACATGCCGCCAAAAGCAAATCAAATGGCGAAAAACAGGTTCCCATGAGGCATTTGCCCAGGCAAAGAATTTGTCCCCTGCTGTTTCTGAGATGCGTTATTTACGCCAGCCAATCGCCGCTCAAAGGGAATTTGTCAGTCGGGCAAGCACAGCTCACGCGAAAATCGCTCAAAGTTCATTGACAAAAAGGAAATCACTCAAATGGCACACCGTGCGTGCATACCAGACAATGAGTAAGCCAGGGCCACAAGCGCAAAGTTGGCACTTTGGCTTTTCAATAGCACAAGCACCGTCAACCCATGCAATTGTGCAAAGTCTATTTTGGAGCGCTTTAAATTACATCCGAGTCAGCATTTTATCTACGCTCTGCGATGCCACAACGCCATTACTAGCGTGTATGTCAGAGCCACTGCCAGCAGTGTAGAGAGCAAACGCCCAAGAAGTCCGGTATTGGACAAGGCTGCGGGAGTTACAAGCGATCCGCCACTGGTTGTGCTGTCAACCGGGGTGGGCTTGGCTGCCGCCGCCTTGTTCTCTTCGTCAAACATGCAACCGCAGGTAGCTGGCCACGAAAGAGCGCATAATGAGGCTCATGTCCGCAATGACTGTTGCGTCCAGAGCCTCGGCGTTGTCGCTAAGTTTGTGCCATACTTTGGGAAACGGCACTGAGATCAGATGGAGCACCGGAATGTTGCGCTCAATAAATGGCAGGTGGTCGTCCTCGACGCCTGCTGCGCCCGGCGGCATAGCTGTGTTCATGTACAAGCGGTCAATGTACTCGGCGCTTTGCAGGCGCTTTTCCAGCTTGCTCAGCTGCGTAAATATATCTGCAGTGGGGATCTGGAGGGCTGCAAACATGTTGTCTGGAGCACCGATCAGATCCATAAGCACCATGAGCTCAACACGCTCGAGCTCGGGCCGATGCTCGGTGGCACCGCTTAGAGCTGCAACTGTAGCCGGATCAGGGTTGTGTTCCCAAAACTCGGCCAAGTGCCGTGCTCCATAAATCGAGTCTGTCGATGTCCATTGCTCAAACGCCTCCTCGCCGTCGAAAAACACCATCTGAAGGCTAATGTCTGAGTCTGTCTGCTTGTCTATCAAACCCGCCAGCCCCTTGGCTATATCGAGTATCATGGCCACTGGCACTGCCGAATCTGTAGCGCCGATAAAGTCGCCACCTGGGACAATCTTGCTCTCATAGTGTGCCGCCAATACCAGCCGCTTTGCTGCACTCGGGTTCTTGGTTGCAATTATGTTTGACATTTTGACGTCGCCCATTGGCGTTGGAGTGGTAAAGTTGTCCCACGATATGGCATAGCCAAGTTGACCTAGTGTGGTCACAATCAGATCTTGCGTTGCTCGATATCCAGGCGACCCGATTTGCCGCGGAACAAGGACAGGAGACAGCAGCTCGCCCTTCTTAATGTCAAGCCAGCTGCTTTCCTTATGTGCTGTGCTGGCTAGCCGTTCCAGCTGATTGTCATTCAACACATCAGCAAAGTGTGGATTCGAAAATGCGCGGACCGTGAGCTTGTCTTGCAGCGTTGCCTGGGCTACTACTGCCCAGAGTGTTAGCGCTAGAAGCTGTAGCGACAGCCAATTCAGGTTCATCATGATTGAATTATAATAAAGAGGTAAGACGCTGGTTGACGCTGGAAAGAGGCTGAGAAGACAACAAGAATGCGGTCTTGTCTGATTTTATTCATGGGCTGTGATCTGCTCAGGGCGTTTGGAGAACAATACAATTGATCAAGATGACATTATCCAGCAATTGTGCAATGGCTGTGACGCTCTCCCATGCCTGCTCTCCCATGCCTGCTCTTACAGACTGTGCTGACGATCCAGCAAACACATGGCTTTGGAATAATCCATTGTAATTTTATTATTATAAATGACGAACAACACGAGCACACGTTGGATACATAATGGTCTGGAGTGTAGGAAACAACTGTACCAGATTATCGGCAACTAATGAGGCTGTTTCGGGTAGAACGCTTTCTTCAAATTGCTCTATCCGAAAAACTTGGAGCTTTGAGCGAGACAAGCCAGGCGTCAACCGTGTTTCAGCAAGCATTTGTTTCAGTGACTGATGGTCAGTTATACTTGAGCACTCAACAAGGGCTGCTCTAAACACCACAACGCTGGGAACTGCTGCCAGCAGCTCTAGCATAACTTGGATATCTATACTCTTAAGCAACTCTAGCTCAGCAAGGTGTGTCCACTCTATGCGACACACATGTGAAGATATTAGATGATGATTGAGACTGAGCAACGTTGATTTGGCAATGCACAGGTTGCCAAACAAGTAGTTTGAAAGCTGAAGTTTCTCGCCAATGTTAAAGTCGTCAGTGCTAAGACTGGCACTTTGCTTGCCAATAGTACGTACATTGGCAACTTGCAAAAAGTTTACTGGCCATACCATTCCTAATATCTCCACCTGCTCAATATGCGACGGCAAAATGCATTCAGAGAGCAAAGTATTGTGTTTTGATTGAAGTGCTACTTTTAAGCTCTGAAGCTTGGGAAACTGTGCTTTGCAGCGCTGCTGGGATGCCAAATAACTTTTAATATTCACCTCATGTACATTGCTGTTTAATTCAACAGAGAACGAAAGTGTGAGGTGTACAAGGTTGGAGAATATTATTGTGCCTTGCTTATTCTTTGAATTGAATGTTTGCCAAGAAAAGCTAAAATCGATGGCTTCTAGCTCTAAATGTCTTAGAGATTTGACAAATATACTTGATGAGTTTGGTATAGTAAGCAAGCCAGCTCGTACTTTGAGATAGGAAAGCTGGTCTGAAAACCTTTTCACACCGTATGGAATAGCAATATCGCTGGACAGGTAAGTTAGCTGAGTAGAGTATGAGGCAAGCAGCCGGCTTGATAATGCATTCACATACTGGCTGTTGCCGCGGAGACGCAGTTTCTTGACATTTGGAATGTTTTGGATCAGCATCTGTGCAAAACTGGTCGAATTATACTTTATATTACTAACTATTATATTGTTTTGGCTATCATTGCCATCGGTCAAGTACTGAGAATAGAGGGCAATATCTAGCAATGTTACTTTAAACCATTGCACTTTGCCAAACTTCAACGACAACAATATATTTTTTACAAATATGTGAGCAAATGTACTATACCACAGCTCAATCTTTATGCCTTTAACTAGGTGAAGCTTGTTGTTGCTACACATTAACTCCAAGTTGGAAGTTAGCTCTAAAGGTGCGTTACACAGAATAGTTGTGTCAATAATATACAGCCATCTGTAAACCCACGGCTCTGCTACTCTCCGCCACTGTCTACAAACGGCTAGCAGTTTAAGTGTATCCCTCCATGTCTCTACTTTATCCTTTTGTTGACCAACTATCTTGTCGAATAGCACACTCAAGACATCATCTGGCAGCTCGGCAATGTGCATTAAAAACGGTGCAGTGGTGTAGCTAGAAAATAAAATAAAATGCAGTATAATGAAGAGCAAAAGCCACTTCTGTTCTTTACACAAGCTGGACACTTACTGGTGGGCATTTCTATTTTTACAACTAGCCCTTTTCGTCTTTGTGAGCTATGGGGAATTATTTTTTCTTTTCGGCTGCGGATGACTGCGTTGGCTAGAGGATGCCAAAGTCTTGTAGCTTTCCCTCCAGAAGGATCCAAAGAAATGCAACCAATAGCCACTATATCTTTTTTAGTCATTGTATTTTACTGAGAAAAAAACCAACACGGTGCTAATGTATACATGCTCCATGTATTGTTAGAGTGCATGGTTTTTTAGGATGACATCTTGTTTACATTATTCCTGGCATGCTCCTTTAAAGTACAGCACCTGTTAGGAATTATAGCTAACTTGTTTTACAGCAGGAGCAGAGAAGGCTGGTATATATTGTTAGACCCAATACTAGACTTGCTAACAGAAAAACTACTATTAAAACATTAGGGGCAGGGATAATAAATTTAGTCAAATTGCAAATCATGTCGAGCAATCTGGCAGAGCTTTTTCCAGAGACAATTGTCAGGAAGCATTGTTATCGAGTCCAAGTAAAACAACATATGCTTGGCATATAAGCTTGAATACAAAAACGGTGGGTGGGAGAGAATAATTCCTAGAGGTTTCCACGTTTGATATGATTGGCAATGCAGCGCCAACTAATTGGTTTATTAATAACTGACACAAACTACTGCAAGCTTACCTATGTGTCATCCAAAAAGTGACTAGTCTAGTCCTTTAGATTTTAAGTCCAAATAGTATTTTGTTGCTTTGTCATTGGAGTCAGTGGGGAGGTTTGAAATAAATCGAACTACACCTGGTTTCTGTTGGTCAGTGCTGTTCTCAAATCCAGGAAGATACATTGCCCCGCCTGTGCTAGTCTTGATTAATCTCGACTTTGACATGATTAAAATTTGTAAAGCCAACAAAACGAATGAGGAATAGTTTTAGAAATATAGTGGTAAAAGAGGAGAGAAGCAAAGTAGAGGATGCATCCGGCATGCTTCCTAAAGAAAAATACCCCACGCTTAGTACATTCCTCGTTAAATTACGTTGACTGGAAGGCAAACGAGACTTTCCACAAAACAAGCCTTCTTTAGAATCCTCTTGTGCGTTGGTCGATCTTCACTAGAAGGCAACGAACTGTGCTTCAACGTTTCTATGATCGTTTACCGGTAATCAGCTGTAGATCACGCACACAAGCATCTAATCAGCACCAGAAAAAAGTTGGTTCCTGTTATCAACTATTTCCACTTTTTTTACCTACACTTGTATATTTGCCAATTCACGCTTCTCTAACACTTAAAAATGGCGACACCTTCGGACAAAAAAGAAGCACAGCAACAGCAGTACGAGGCGCTGGACGCCAACGACAAGGGATTGTTCGACAACTGGGTGCGTGCGTTCAAAACTAACCTCGGCATAGGCAGGACGCCCGCCGAGAAGCAACAAGCATCCGCGCGCCACCAGTTTGAAAAGGACAAGAGCGACTGCGAGCGGTGCGAGAAAACACGCGATCATTTGTTAAAGAACAGCCCGATTATTCTGTTTATGACAGAGCATTTGAAGGATTCTGGATATACTGTGACAAAGGAGAAAATGCCGTGCATGAAGTGCAGCGAGATGCGTAGCGGCGGGTACGCGCCCAACGGTACGATTCAGTTGTGCTACAACCAGCTTTATGGAAAGAATCATACGGAAACAACGATGGCTCATGAGATGATTCATGCGTACGACCAGCATAACTTTAACATAAAATGGCTCAACTTGGAGCACCATGCGTGCACTGAGATCCGAGCGGCCAGTCTTAGCGGCGACTGCACATGGTTTGAGGAACTTTTGCGAGGAAATATAGGATTTCTCAAGCACCACCAAGTGTGCGTAAAGCGTCGTGCTGCGCTGTCGCTGCTTGGAAACCCGCAGTGCAAATCACAGAAACACGCCGAGGCAGCAGTCAACAAAGTGTTCCAAAGCTGCTTTACCGATACCCGCCCGTTCGACGAAATCTACTAGCGCGGCAGTAAAACAATACACATATATTTTAATGATTTCAACACGCAATAAAATATAAACAATGCTTAGTAAATAAATATTTAGATAACACGCGTAGTACGCAAATAAAATTCGCGGGGTAAATGAGCCTCATAGAGGCCGGTCCGAGCCAACATCGCTTTTCGTTCGAAATGGCATCAGCATAGGGCTGTTTGATGCTAGCAGCATTGTCATGCTTGGCTGTTGATCGTCTGCTTCGTCGATGTTAGACATGGCAAACAGCGACAAGTCTTCCTCGTCCTCCAGCCACCCAAACGCATAGCCGACATCGCTCGTGTTGCCGTCGGTGTCGTTTAGTGCTACGCTGGCACCATGCTGGCTGCGGTCTACAGTTTCAGACGAGTCTGATGCCAAGCTCATGACCTCGCAGGGCGTCCCAACATCTGTCACAATGCCGTTGGATACCAGCCGCCGGTGGCGTCCGCTCAAGTCAGCTGCACCTGCCGATCGGGCTGAAAAGTCCAGTGTCTTGGACCGTCTTTGACTGGTAACGCTCCGTCCGTCTGTCCGACTTGTCCGGCTGGGCGAGATCGAAGCCAATGAACTATCGGCTGTTGCCATTGCATTAGGATGATGCAGCATAGCACGCGAAGTCAGGGGAGTTGGCGGCGGTGCTGGCGGCACACGCATGCCCATCATCGCTGCCGACTCTGACCTCTGCATCCCACGACGGTCGCCACGCAGCGCATGTTTCATTGCGTGTTGCTGCAACGCAGCCTCTGCAGACAACGTGTGCTGCGTCAGCAGAGTCGAGTTAACCAGCGCCCGACGCTGACGGCTGGACTTTATCGCTGTCATCGCCAGTGATGACATGGCGCCCATCGAGCTGTCTTGAGCCGCCAAATGTCGACGACTGCTCGAAGCCAGGGCACGCGACCGGCGGAAAATGTTGACTGGGATCCGGTCCCACCGTGCAAACGGATCTGAAGCACCGGTCGTCGACGAGTGTCCGGACACTAGCGACAAATGGCTTGAAATACCTGATACACCGCCAACACCCTCTGCAGGCGACGGCGGTGGCGACTGTACCATCAGTGCATCGGTGTCAACCAGCTGGTCCATTGTCAGCAGCCAATCGTCGTCGCTCACTGGATCGTCCCGGAGCGGCCCGTATCCGCCATGCATCGGCGTGCCTGCGCCCATAGCTAGCGTAGGGTTGATTGCCTGCACGCCGTCCATGTCGTATATCGACGAGGCACTTGCCAATCCACTGTTTGCAAACAACGTTGACAGATCCAGCGACGACGAATCAAACATCGTACCAGACCCGCTTTCTAGCTCAGGGTCGCTTACACGGCGGATCCGCTTGTCTCCGCTATTGATTTGGATGCTCGGATCTGCGCCCAATGCACTGCCACCCATACTTACCTTGCGCTTCAGCGAAGTCGCTACAGCAGTTGAGGGCGTGGCAGCAGGCTCAGAAAGCACAGCCAGCGCAGCACTCACCTCAGACAGCGACACCAGTGGCATTCCTGTGGCCGGAGCTCCGGTCAGCGGCGCACTAACTATGGTGCTTTGCTGTGCTGAGCCCGTTGTGCCAGATGCAGGGTCCCGAGCAGGTGTGCAAATCGATGAAAGCGGCTTGTAGAACGATGAGTTTGGAAGCTGAGACGTAAATGCGCCCGATGACGACATGGACAGAGCGCGTGTGGTTCTGGGCAGCCCAGCACCGTATAAGCTGCTGTTGTAACCGCGCTGGCCAGCCAATGCGCCGTTTGAAACTGCACTTGCCGTAGCTGTGCTTGACAAATCTGATGGCAATACGGCGCTCAACATGCTTGCAGAAACAAATTCACTCTGCACTATCTCAGATGCGCTGTTCAAAGTCTGATCGTTGGCATCCGTGGAAGATCCAGCTGCAGCGGCAGCAGCTGCCATGGCGACCCTTGGAGACCGGGCTTCGTTGAGATCCTTGGGAAGTACGTAGGATACTGCCGGTGGTTTTGTGCTGTCCAGATATGCTGCTGCTGCCGAAGCTGCTGCCGCCACTCGCCAGTCAGTCAGCGCAAATGGCGTATGGGTGCCCGTAGCCATGCGTGAAGCTCCTGATCTGCC
>JANBRL010000071.1:0-10686 GCA_027577635.1 Coemansia sp. RSA 475 | reverse complement strand
GGATTCTATCCAAACAGTGGTGGAGAGATCAGTGAAGGCAGAGGCAACGGGGCAGGATACAGCGTAAATGTTCCGCTACAGCGCGGCACCAACGACAGCTCATTTATTCATGTATTTTCCGCAGTGGCCAACAAAGTTCTAACGGCATTTGATCCAGAAGTAATTGTTGTGCAGTGCGGATGCGATGGGCTAGCTGGTGATCCGCACAAGATATTCAACTTGACATCCAATGCGTTTGCCTGCTCCATAAAGACTGTGCTTGGATGGGAACGGCCAGCGCTGCTGCTGGGTGGCGGAGGATATAGCTTGCCTGAATGTGCGCGCTGCTGGACACGGCTGACTGCGATAGCCTGCGGTTATGACATTGCACCCGAGGCTGATGTTCCCGAACATGTGTTTCTGAACGAGTATGCGCCTGGGTTTGATATGCTAACTGACGTCATGCTTATTGAAGACTCTAATACTAATGCATATCTCGACTCGATCGTACAGGCAGTACAGGCAGCTCTGCCGAACCAAAGCTAGCGAAACGAATCATGTTTTGCAATTTCTTTGCTCGAATTATTGCCAGCTTTTAAATTTTGTTGTATATCCCAATCGACTCGCCGACTCTGTAAACCGACGAGTCGAGCCAGTGAGTTGAGCTGATTAGGGTATGCTGAAAGGTATGCTAAAAAGGACTCAATCAACAATGGCTCGCTGTTGGGCTTTGAATTTTTGCCGTTGGCACTCTTGCTTTGAGCTTCAATCTACTTGTTTATTGTTTTCCGTAGTGGTCATTAGCCGTATATAGGCATTTATATTTCATATTACAACGACTCTTTGCGAGATTTGCAAGTGTGCTGACAGTTTAAACGATGGCTGACATTAATGCTGTGGCAAAGGAGTTTGTCACCTACTATTACCAGACGTTTGACTCTGACCGCAAGGGTCTGTTGCCTCTCTACGTACGTTGTCGAAAAGCGAAGCTGTTGAACTTTAGAGCGTCTGTATATTGAACTAACTCCAAAGTACTGTTTACTACGTGTCTTTATACATATTCGGCTGTAGAGAGACGTGTCGATGCTGACCTGGGAGGGCACTCAGGTGCAGGGCGCACCGAGCATTGTAGAAAAGATTGTGGTAAGTACATGCAGAAGCATCTATGCTGGACACTTGTATATATGACCACTGACCGTACATATGAATGTTGCGTATACGCTTCACTGTAGTCGCTGCCATTCCAGAGGATTGCGCACAAGGTGACCACCATAGACGCACAGCCGTCGCTGCCAGGCACCAACTCTGTTATTATCAACGTGACCGGGCAGCTTATGTTTGACGACGAGCCGCAGCCGCAGCAATTCACGCAGACGTTCCAGCTGGTCGACCACGAGGGATTCTTTATCTTCAACGACATCTTCCGCCTCAACTATGCCTGAATCTTGGCAGAGCGATGTAGTGCCCATGATTTCCTTGGTTTATTATTTAAACACTTCAATATCTTGAAAATTGGCCTGTGGATGGTATTGAAATGTTGATTAATTAGAAAATGTCTTTTTGTAGAAAACAGTTTGCACACAAATGGTGACATAGCAGCATACGCACAAGTCGTACAAGAACATGTGTGCGTGTATTTGCCAAGTGGATATTCTAGAGCACAAGCGCAACAACTGTGGCCACTAGCACTGCGATGCAGACACGGGACATAGTTGGGCGTGCAGCGGCATTAGGGTTGTAGCCCTTGGGCACACCGTCGTTTGTCTGTGCATAGCGCGAGTTGTACATGGAAAACGGAAGCATGAACTGAAACAACTTGCCAGGATACACGTGAGTGCTGTTGTCCCAGCCAATGCTGCTGTCAATAATAAACAGCTTATACCCAGTGCCCTCGCGCAGCGTATATCCAGGCGGACTCTGCGTAATGGTGTTCCACGTGTACATTTTGTTAGGAGCGCTGATGTTCTGGGCAATGTACCAGTACAGTGGTTTGGTTGTGCCAGGCTCAAAGTAGCCGCTGGGCATCTGGCCACGAATAGTGATCTGCGACGGCGGCTTCTTCATGTTATCGTCGTAGTCCCACTGCAGCTTCACCTCTGACGCAGCTTCAAACAGCGGCGACTCAATTGCCCGCGGAGGCGTCTTCATCACAATGCGCCCAGGCTGGCCGTTGGACGAGCCTGAGCTTGAGCTGGACGGTTTGCTGCCTGAGCTTGTTTTCGATGGGCTGTCCGAGTTACCGTTATTCAGCGAAATCCCAAATCCGCTGTCGCTGGTCGGCGTAGCTCCACCAGCATTGAGTGTCAGCTGCCGCTTGGCATGGGCATCGGGCTCTACAGACACAGCATACGACCACGTTTAGTTACAATATTGGGGAATTTGAGATATCTACACAGGGAAACAGAAAATACGCCACATCTAAAACAAGAGAAATCTCTGCTTGTAGCCAGAGATACGTACCAGCAGCGGCAGTCCCAGGCTGCAAAAGAGCAACGATAGCACACACAAACAGCGCGCTGAGGGCTATCCTGCGAAATGCGGGCACCATGTTGAACATTGGCTACTGTGCGAAGCGAGGCGTATATAAGACCGGCGGATATCGACGCAGGACTGCAGGAGAAAAATACACGCCAAAAGTGTGCGTAATGAGGAAAGAGCAAAGCAGAGCTAAATGTTGGAGCAGAGCAGAGAAAGGGTGTGGTTCGCAGGATCCGAGAAAGAGGGGAGCTGGTGGGCGGCGCAAGCTGTTTGCGCTGGCAAAGACAGTAGCTGCGTGTGTGCTATAGCTGGCCGTTCCCACAAACAATGCCATCGCAGCTTGCTATACACAATGTGCGGCGCATTTCTCAGCATCTCCAACAAGCCCAGCGCAGCTCAACCCAATGTACGGTTGCACTGTGCCTGCATCATAGCTTCCATATATGCGTGTGCTCGATCTATTCGGGTCACAGTTTTGGCGAATGTCTACCAAGACCGTTCGCGCGTACAGCAGAGTAGTTGAATAGCCAGTTGACCATGATGTCATATCAATGCTCAGGCGTGCTATTCGGGCTGAATCTATAGGTTTTTATTAAAAGTATAGGCAATAATCACGGCATAAAATCATCGTGGAGCATGCTGCCACCAAGTGTAACTTTCTCGCCTGGCTTAAATGCGGGCATGCCCAGATACGGGCACGACGAGCAGCGGAATGCGTCACCCAGACTGCAGCTGCCACAGGACGACTTGACATTGACGACATCGACAGGCTTCTTGGGCTTCTTGGGCTTGTCAGTCGGCTTGCAAGCCAGGCTCTCGTCAACAACCTCGCCAGAGGCCAGTCCACACGTGCAGTTCTTACACGCCTTTTTCCTGGGTGCGCTGTCGCCTGGCCGTGCAAGAGCAGCAATGTCGGGGCGCGCAAGATCCTCTGCTTCCAGCAAGTCGTCCTGGTCTTCAATCTCGGCATCATCATCCGACTCGACATTGATCATCCACACCTTCTGTGCAGGCTGTGACGCAGCAACATGAGCATCGTTTGTGTTCTTCGCTTTGGCCTTTTTGCCAAAAGACAGCGCAGCCGCCGCACCAACGTTATACGCAGGCTTCTTTGCAGTGACTGCAGCCACTAGAATATGACCATTAGCCCGAGCTACAAACGCACTGGCATCAGACAGATTCCAGCAGCTCTCGCCCAGCACCCGCAGCGTCGACTCTGAAACAGGCTCGCAGGACGTGATCTGAGAATCTACAAAGCCAGCAAATCTAAGCTGCTGAGCTAGATCGTCCTTTGTGCGGGTAATTGGCGACTCAGTAATGCTGTCTGTGCTGTCCAGAACCAGCTCGTGCATGGCCAGGCTGCCACTGGGTTTTAGCGCCAAAAGAAGACTAGCCAGCACTCGGCCACTGTGCTCAACAGCCCAGGGCTCGGCTGGGTTAGCAACCACATAATCATAGTGCGCACTAGCAAGAGACACCGCACCACCCTCAATGCGATCAACCTGCTCAAAGTCGACCTTGCCGCTGCTGCCGACCTGCACTGCCAGAGTCTCACGTAGCTGCTGTAGCGCGTCAAGGTTTTGTGCCTCAGCACTGGCGCGGGATACCAGCAAGACGGCCTGACCAAGCTCAAAGTTTAATGCGAGAGTCATTGTAGAAATAAATTGCAGAGGTTAGTACAACCAAAAGGCGAATAAGACTAAAGAAGCAAAAGCGCAGTCGCTGACAAATTTCTAATTTGGGCATTTTTCCATCAAGATATTTTAATCACTTGCCTGATCTAGCAGTTGTTTCCAGAGTCGCACAGTCGCAGGTTGGTTTACTAACGCCATCAGGGCAATTGACTTTTAGTTGGGATTGTAAAATGAGACTCGGCTGGATTGCAGCAGCGATGGTGCTGCTCGCGCAGGCAGCGCAGGCAGTCAAGCGCGAAGACTTCAAAACGTGCGACCAGGCGGCGTTCTGTAAGCGGCACCGACAGTTTGGCGAGAAGGCTGCTCAGGAGACACAGACAGCGACAGCCTACGCAGTGGTCGGTGGCAGCGTGCATCTGGACCAGCACACGCTTGCAGCGGTGGTTGAGAACCAGGCAGACGGAGTGCCGCTGCAGGTCGAGGTGACGTTCCTAGCCAGCGGCGTGGTGCGCATGCGAGTGCAGGAGGAAACGCCGCTAGCGCCGCGCTATGACGATACGCAAAAACATGTATTGCGTGACGAGGGACAGTCACTGGTGTACGCACGGGGTGAGGATCTCCAACTAGTGTCTGAGGCAGGTGTGCACACAGTCAGCTACGACGGCAGCACTGCAGTGGGCAGCAACGCGACATTCAGCGTACGCATGACTGAGCGACCGTGGACGCTTACGTACCTAGTAGACGGCAAGCCGTCAGTGCAGCTCAACACAAAAGGCTTCTTCCGGTTCGAGCACCTGCGGCACAAACCGGAGGACGCGCCAGAGGGCGAATGGGAGGAGCGGTTCGGCTCGTGGACCGACACCAAGCCACGCGGACCCGAGTCGTTTGGAATGGATATTGGCTTTGCAGGGGCCGAGCACGTGTACGGGATCCCTGAGCACTCATCGCCGCTGTCACTGCGGGCGACGCGTGGCAAGGATGCGTACGACCAGCCGTACCGACTGTACAATCTGGACGTGTTTGAATACGAGCTTGACAACCCTATGGCACTCTATGGATCGGTGCCGCTGATGCTAGCACACAGCGCTGACGCGACTGCTGGAGTTCTGTGGTTGAACGCTGCGGAGACTTGGGTTGACGTGGAGCACGTACGCAGCGGACTGTTCCGGCGCAGTGCAGGCGTAGATACGCACTGGATCAGCGAGGCAGGCGTCCTGGATGTGTTTGTGCTGCCAGGGCCACATGCACGCGATGTGTTTGCGCAATATGCAGAGCTGGTGACGCCGACACCGCTGCCGCGGGAGTTTGCGCTTGGATACCATCAGTGCCGCTGGAACTACTTGGACGCTGCTGATGTCCTGGGCGTCAGCGCTGGCTTGCACACGCACGAAATTCCTTACGACGTGATATGGCTGGACATTGAGCACACCGACGGCAAGCGCTACTTTACATGGGATGCCGCAAAGTTCCCTGATCCAATCGCTATGCAGCACACTCTGGCTCAGGACGGACACCGCCTTGTAACTGTAGTTGATCCACATGTCAAGCACGACCCTGCGTACGCTGTGTGGAGCGACGCCAATGCGCGGGGGCTGTTTGTCAAGGCCCGCGATGGCACAGACTTCCAGGGCTGGTGCTGGCCAGGCGACTCCAATTGGCTCGACTGCTTCAACCCCAATGCTACCGCATGGCTGGGCGAGCAGTACGCCCTGGACCGCTACAACGGGTCCACCACAAGCCTGTTTGTGTGGAACGACATGAACGAGCCGTCGGTCTTCAACGGCCCTGAGATTACGATGGATAAGGACGCCGTGCACCACGGCGGCTGGGAGCACCGCCAGGTCCACAACGTCAACGGCATGCTGTACCACAAAGCTACGTCCGATGGCCTGCGTGCGCGTGAGACGCCTGCGCTGCGCCCATTTGTGCTGTCGCGTGCGTACTTTGCTGGGTCGCAGCGCTACGGCGCCATCTGGACCGGCGACAACACTGCCACCTGGGAGCATCTGCGCGCATCGGTACCAATGGTGCTGAGCAACAACGTGGCTGGCATCCATTTTGTCGGTGCTGACGTCGGCGGCTTCTTTGGAAACCCTGACTCGCAGCTGCTGACGCGGTGGTACCAGCTCGGCATCTGGTACCCGTTCTTCCGCGCACATGCGCACATTGACACCAAGCGCCGTGAGCCGTGGCTGCTGGGCGAGCCGTACCTGACACACATCCGCACAGCCATTCGCCAGCGCTACCGCCTGCTCCCTTATCTATACACGCTGTTCCGCGAGACAAGCCTGACGGGGCTGCCGTTGCTGCGGCCAATGTGGGTCGAATTCCCGCGCGAGACTTCGCTGTTTGCCGAGGACTCTGCCTTTATGGTTGGCTCGGCCATTATGGTTGCGCCGGTCACCACAGCTGAAGCGCAATCAGTGCGCGTAGTGTTCCCTTCGCATGAGGTCTGGTATGACATGCACTCGCATGCTGCCTACTCGGCTCCGCTTACACGCCAGTTTGCGGTGCAGCTCGCTGACACTCTTGTATTTGCGCGCGGCGGCTCCATTGTCCCTACACGAGAGCGCCGCCGCCGCTCATCGGCCCTGATGCAGCGCGACCCCTTCACGCTGTATGTTTATGCCAGCCGCACCGGCTCAGCCTCAGGCCAGCTCTATGTGGACGACGGTGAGTCGTACGACTATGAAAATGGCTCGTTTATTGAGCGTGATTTGATCTTTGCCAACGCCACGCTAGAATCGCGCCCATCTGTGCGCACTGATGCGTCTGGCGAGCAATCTGCATTTGCTGCTGCCATGGCTGCTGTGCGTATTGAACGCGTGGTTGTTGTTGGGCTTTTGCGTACATTCACTACTGCCACAGTCGTGGAGGGCGACCATGAACGCTCCGTTGACGTCAGCTGTGGCGACACAGAGTGCACCATCCGCGATCCAGCTGTGCACATCACCAATGACTGGGCCATTCGCCTCGCTTGAACATGCAATGTGCCAATTAGCCATATAAGCTCTTTGATTGAACGCCAGCAAAATGAACATATATAAAACATAGACAGAAGAAATAGTATCACACAAATGTGCCCGTGTTGGAGCGGATGTACGCTCCAGCTGCCGCCTGTCCAGCACCGCTCTGCGCAAAGCCCAAGTACGCCTGCTGCTTGGCCTCCGAGAACGTGTGGCCGCGCAGCCGGTAGTGACGACGCACCTTGATGTACATAAACAGCGACACCACAAAGTGCAGCACCCACAGCGCAAACGAGATCCCACAGAACGCCGCTGCTGCCTTTTTGCCGCTAGAAATGCACTGCAGCATCACGATGATCCCAGCAGACCCTGCGCCAGGCACGCCAACTGCCATATACGCGTCAAACAGGATATGGAACCCATTGAACACAAAGAACAAGTAGAAGAACATGCTCGAGTCCTTCATATACGCATTGTATATAGGCCGGTACCACAAGAAGAAGCTTCCGGCCGAAATAGTGAACAGATACACAAAGCTCGAGCCAAAACTGGCCCCAGCATTCGACACATCTGCTGCGTTCGACACCAGCACAATCAGACATGACATGCTGTTCAGTACCAGCATCGCCTCCAGTGCCAGCCACATGTAAAACAGCGTACGCACTGTGCGCCGATCGCCTGCTGGTACCTCCACATTGATTGCGTGATACATGATCGGATACAGCGGCGGAAAGTTCAGTGCTGGCCGTGTTCCGCTCGCCATCACCTGCACATTGGCCTCGCGTGTGCGCAGCTCTCGCTCGCGTGCTGCCAGTTCATCCTCGCGCCGCTGCAGCTCAGCTTCACGACTGCCTTGCGAAAAGTCGCCTTGTGAAACTCCCTGTGATATCCCGCCCGCCTTGTACATTGAATCTTCGTCAGCTCCAAACCCATCCATATCCGCCTCAACTGCTCGGTATGCTGACCCGCCAAATCCTCCCAGGAACCCGCCCTGGTCAGCACTGCGCCGAACCGAGTGCAGTGGCACTGCGTCGCGCTGTCCGCCGCCCGAATCCCCAAACGGGTCATCGCCAAAAGGGTCGCGGTCGTCAAACGGGTTCTGTGACATTTTGCTACAAAAACCTCTCGCTTTACTAAAGTGTTAATTCGAATAAAGTAGGAAAGAAATGTGAAAAGCATTAATGCCGCCTTTGATATGCGGAAAACCTCAACCCCGATCCCGCATATGCCCGCTTGAGCTTGGCAAAAAAAATCAATCACTCGGCCTGTCCAGCCGCCTTCTTTGCGGCCACCTCGGCGTCGGTAAGTGGTCTAAACGTCAGTTCTGGCAATGTCTTTGTCCGCCGCGTCAGCCCGTCATCCCTTACCGATGCCACTGCCTCGCTCGCCTCATTCGCCCGCTCGACCATAGGCTTCTTACGATCTCTGGCTTCGTTCTTTGCCTCGGTTGCGGCAGCACTGGCTGCTGCGATAATCAGCGATGGCGCTTGGTTTGCTACCTTGTCAGTCTGCCGTCTGGCCTCCATCTTTTGCCGCTTGGATGCGCCCTTGCCTCGTCCCTTTCCGCCAGGGTTGATCAGCGCAATGCCACAGTTGCCATCCTCTTCTGGCACTGGTACAAGATCGATACTGTGCACATCATCGCTCTTTAGCTCTTCGTCTCCAATAAGCCCCTTCATGCGCTCTCTTGTAATAAACCCACTTTCCAATACTTTGCCGTGCTCGGGCGGAAATTGCACTCCGTTTGTTCCATTGAATGCTGCCTCTGCGTCTTCCTTTGTTGCAAAGCTAGCATACGCGCGTGTTTTGATCGAATTAAGCCATATATCGTCGACTGTTCCGTACTGCCCCAGCAGCTCTTTCATTCGGAAAACTGTCAGCGGCCGCTCCAGGTTCTTAATAAACAGCGAGTCTGTGCTCACCCGTACTTTGTTTTCTCCTTCCGCCTTGTCTGCTAGCATACCTGGCTGGGTATCTTTGGCTCCGTGTGCTTCGCGAGTATCCATTTGCATATCCAGCAACCCATGTTCGGCACTATTGCTGAGTTTGCGCTTGCGCTCACTTTCTTCTTCGGTGGCATTTACTACATCCATATCTCCAACTGGTGTTTCTTTGGGTTCCATGTTGGTCGCACTGTCTGCGTCCATATCGCCATCTAACTCCGCGTCCATATCAATGCCTTCTTGCTCATCGGCTGGCAGCAAGTCAAACTGATCATGTTCGTCGCTCTTCACCGCTTCGCCCTCGCCTGAAAGCTCTTTTTCTAGTCGCTCAACCAGATCCTTTTTAAGCCCCGCAGTCGACAAATTTCGCTTTGCAAGCTCCTCACGCAGCTCGGTAACCTTGAGCTTGTTTGGTATTAGCTCGGCCATTTCCTCTGTATTTTTCAACAAATAAAGATAGAACCTGTCTCAAAAAAGAAAGACTGCAACAAATACTGAAAATGCCGAATTAGCGTCGAAATTAAAGACAAAAAGAGCAACGCGACAAACCTAGTGTTTGAACGCGTTTTGGCCAACAATTTTGGCCTTTGTCTAATCACGATCAGTGTTGATCAGCTGCCTATGCGGTCAACAGAATATAGCCTGTGTAATTGGCTGTTCTAGCCCTGCCATCAATTGATACAATTTGGTAACCCTCAATATTCTTTCGAGCCAGCGTCTATTCTTATGTTCAAGGCTCACCCTGAACCACCTGAATAGCCTTGGCAGCGGCGCCAGCAGGGCTGTTTTTAATTAGAATAATGCTGTTAAAGCTTGTGCACATGTATTTTACTGCATTTGCTCAATAAACAATCACAATTTGTTATCTCCAACTATAGTTAACATTTGGCTATATGCCTCTTTGCTCTATTGCATTGGCCGCATTGGGTGGAGCTGTGATAATACAGGACTTCCAACAATGAGTTAGCAATTACACTGCTTAATTGACTTTTGGCAAAATATTGTAATCCATGGCAATTAAACCATTAAGCTAATATCAAAAATTGAGCTTATAAGATATGAGAAAATACTCAGATTACATCCAAGAGAAACTTTTCAGGCTTTGGATTTCTAAGATTTATCTGTGTATATGCTAGTTGCATTTGTGTGTTACACTTTTTATAGTATGTATCTGAATATAAAAGATAAGCCAACATCATCATGATTTTGTGTCCAGCTCTTTAGGCAAATATTGTCCTTTTTTTAAATACCTCTATGATTCACTTCTTAAGAATGTTTAGGCTTTTACTGTTTTTTGGACTAGTTGTTTTTTCTCCAATTCCGTTCCTGACTACAGATTCCAAAGCTGTTATGGATGCTAATACAGATCATGGAGGAGGCTGTGGCTGTCATGGAGGAGGAGGAAAATGGCAACTAGCTGAATCAATCCTTAAAAAACAATTCAGACTAGGGCACAGCTCAATGTATGTCTGGATTTAACCTTAGTTTTCACTCAAAATCTAGGCTTATTCATTACATTAGTTCATGTTTGTAACAATTGTGGTGCCCCACATGGCATCACATTCAACTAGCTTCACAACTTGCCAGATCTGCATATAAAGAACTGCAGCTTATTTATTACACAAATATACAACTTAAAGAATACATTAGAAACTTCAGGACAGCATGTCCTATAAAAAGCAGTGC
>JANBRL010000070.1:0-10728 GCA_027577635.1 Coemansia sp. RSA 475 | reverse complement strand
TTTTTGCAGTAGCTGCCCGATGATCCGCCACCGCCGCTGCTGCCGCCACACTTTGTCGTAACGTAGCCATTAACGCCCGTCTTGACATAGTAGTCGGCAACATAGCAACCATCCGAGGTCTTGTCCCAAATGTTGTTGCCGCTGACGCTGGTGCCTGACGCCTGACACGAAATAGAAACACTCTGACCCTTTTTGTACGATTTCTTGACTCCGTAGCTGGTTCCGGGTCCTGAGCGGCAGTTTACCGTGTCACCAGTAATTGGATACGTCTTGGCAAACGACGTAGCAGATAGCGCGGCAAAGAGAGCAAGAGAAAAAAGCTTCATTTTTTGTACGAGTTAATAGACGAGGGTTGGAAGAATACGGCAATTATTAAAGCTGCGGTAGTGGGGTTAAAGGAAAATATTCTTCGGGGAACGAGCCAAGAGAGCTGTGTCGATAAAAGGTGAGTGGAAAGGTAAAGAGAAATCTTGTCTACCAGGTGGCCAGGAAATGTGCGGCCATTTTATACTACGCCGAATGTTTACAGAAATCCCAGTGTTTTTTACATTTATGCCAGGCACGTGGAAGCAGAGACATCCTCGCTCATTTCCCCATTTCCTAATTTTATTCCAAATGTGTAAACATCAAACGAAATGACGTTCATTTTCTAAAGCTTTTACATTACAAATTTACATGTATTATCTGAACGCATGATTTGTTACGCACTGAGAACTAGCATTGAAATAAACTCAAACTTCTTAAAATAGAATACGCGATAATACATTTTCAAGAAGTAATTGCACCAGAAAAATTTCCATCTGCATACCTACTCATAGTCGCCCAAAAAAGACATCGTTTTGGACTATTTGTTTACATTTTGCGATTTCACGCGCTTGATAGTACTGAGAACATATGTATTAACATCAGACCAGGGCGCCATGTAAGAGGTTGTCAGATACACATTCGACTTGGAAAACGCAAAACAAAACCAAGGAGGAAATCAAGCGATCCGGCAAATACTTGGTGTTGAGGGTTGTCTAACGATCGACGCTTCAATGTGCAAAAAGTGCTTGCTTGCGTAAGCTAGAGCATATTCTGGAAACTACAGCTTTTGCTAAAAATAGATGGAGAAGGTGTGGAAAGATCAAGCAGACCGCAGTCCAAAATAAACAAAACTGCGCAAGTACTGTCGTTATACTGCAACTATACATGATGTCTCTTTTGTTCTTCGGTCATTCGGCCACGGGATATGCAAATAACATTTGTCTGTGCCGGGTGGCCCGCTTGTCGGTCCGATTTGCATCATGTGCAGCGGCGCTGTAAAATTACATACCATTCATGAGTGCTCGCTTTTCCAGAGTGCATACTTCTTGCAGTTGAGCATTCGCAACTTGTATAAATACCCAAAACAATCCTCATAACATCCAGAATTATTCCTTACCCTCAATTCCCTTCCCCTGCGCTCTTTTTGCCGCCCCGCCTAATCGCAATCCTCTAGTTTCTTTTCTTTACCTTTTCGTGTTGACCGGACGATGAAGTTTTTTGTCGCTCTGTTGATGTGCCTCGTTGGGCTGGCATCAATGGCCGACGCGTACAAGATTTACAAGGCAACAACTGTCAACTGCCGTAGCACTCCCAACACCAGCGGCAAAGTTGTTAAAACATACACTACCAAGAATAATATCTCGCTGAATTGCCAGACCTCGGGCCAGAACATTTATGGAAACTCGCTGTGGGGCAAGACCACCGACGGCTGCTACATTGCCGACTACTACTTGAAGACTGGTTCTGCGGGATATGTGGCTAAGAAGTGCGGCGGTGGCAGCACCAAGCCGCCCAGCGGTGGTAAGATCCCGGGCCCGATGACAAACGACTACCCGTACAGCGGAAAGTGCGGCGGTGTTGACCCATGGAACTACTACAAGTGCCAGTGCACCAGCTTTGTCGCCTGGCGTATCAACAAGCGCCTGGGCGTAAAGTTCCACAACCGCTACAAGGGACCCAACTGGGGCAACGCTAACACCTGGGACAACGCAGCCAAGGCGACCAAGGTTCCTGTCAACAACAAGCCAGTTACCGGATGCGTTGCCCAAAGCAATGCTGGTTCGTATGGCCATGTTGCCTGGGTGGCCAAGGTGTCGGGCAACAGTGTGACTATTGAAGAGTACAACTGGGCCAGAAAGGAGGGCTACGGCACCCGTACCGTTCCCAAGAGCGCATTCAACTACATCCACGTCAAAGTGTAAAGAACTCTAGCCACATGTCTTGCTTGTTTTCACATAACGTTTTATTTACGAAATGTTGAAATATATTTGCAATTAATGTTGCGTTATGACATAAGTATTCTATTGCGAGGGCTTTGACAGATCGGCGACAATCTGGTGGCGAGCACGACGAATTGTTGGTTCAAATAAGGGCAGCTGGAAATACACAGCCATGCGAGTAATGTCGTTGTCGGAGATCAGAGGCGGGTCCTCCAACAGTGGCGAACCGCTCTCCAGCGTGCGTTGGTCGTCATCGCTAAGCTCCGGCGAATGGTTGATTGACGAGTACCCAGGAGCCCGGGCACTGCTGTCGCCCGCCACTGTGCGCGAGTCTGGCGTGCTCGTCTGCGGAAGCATCTCGCCCTGGTACCACCGGCTCAGCTCCGAGTCAACAACAACCTCGTACGAGTTTTCGTCCAGCATATGCTGCAGATACTGTGCACCGTGCCGTGCCTTGTAGTGCGAGTACACTCGGAACAGGTTGTAGAAAAACGGAAAGTTTGGAATAATCGGCACTAGCGTGAACAGCGACGAAACCGGCAGCATGTAGCAGCAGTACTTCATCCACCGGCCGTGATACGGTATTTGCCGCTGCGCCAGTAACCGCAGCTCGCCAATCACTTGCGACTCGTTCAACAACGATGGCACAACAATGTCGACTTTACGGACCATTGCGCCTTCGCTCTTTGTCGGAATCTCTTTCAAAAAGTACTCGCGAAAGTCGATCCGGTCCATAAGCGATTCGCCGTATGTGTAGATACGCCCGCGCCAGGTATTCCGCGGATACACGGCCCACTTGCTCCACTTGTCTGACGCCTTTGCTGCCCACTTTGTCATCCGCGTCGGAACCGCGTTGACCGGGTGACAATGCAGGGCCCACCGCGCCCGGGTTATTGGGATAACGAATATGCGCATGTCGGCAAGCAAACCTGATTCAAGCAGATGAAGTCTGTAAATTAGTAAATGCAAGCGAAACTAAAGAAAAAAGGAAAAAGGCAAGAAAGAAGAAAATGCCAAACCCAGCAGAAAAAACTGCGCCGCCTTCGTTTGACCGAGTCGTCCGTCATCCACAAGTTCCATCTTCAGAATGCGGAGAGCAGTAGTCTCGTTCCCCGTTCCTAGTAATGTTTGCCGGGGTTGTGGAGAACCCAGGGTGCCAAAATAGTACAATGTGCGTGTATTGGTGAAAGGCAGATGAAGGTTGGGTGCAAAAGTCCTGGTTCACTGAGTGCCGCTGCCACTGGCACTGGCTGCCTTGAACTGTAGCCACAAAAAGTGCCGACGTAAAAGCACAAGCGCGACTGCTGCTGCAAGCAGTGGGCCCGATACCCACACGTTCTTCAGCAGCAAAACTGCGCGCAGCTCCAGCTGCCCAACACCAACAGTAGCCAGCATAAATGCCGATGAAACAAAGGCCAGCCCAGTGAGCAGTAGCGCCAGCACCACCAGTCCGCCGGCAATCTCTGCCCACGTAACTGGGCTGTCTGATGACGTATGAACTGCATACTTGTCCTCGAGCTGCGGCGCTGGCTGCGTTGACGGCGCCGGCATAGTAGTCATTAATATATAAAATGCCAAAATAAATGGAAACGTGGAAAAGAGAAGCTAACAAAGGCAAAAAGTGTGGGAAGATCATTTTCCATTTGTTTCTGCTGTCCGAAACCCAAACCCAATTAGCGGGCATATCACGCCATTGAGATGTTACATTGAACGAAATTAAATCCCTGCAGCCAGTTCCTTTGCGCGATCAGATATGCTCGGCACTGGATCTTTCAAAAACAAGTCCAAGACGCTCCGAGCTGCACCTGGCCATTCTGCGGCCCGGCTATCAGAAGAAACGCTTGAAACAGCACCAAACACTGCCTCCAGCGTGCCCAGTGCAGCCGTGCGCACCGAAACATATTTTCCTTCAGCTGCGCATGCTGTCACTGCTTCCAGAACAGATGTCATACCCACAGAAAACACCAAGTCCTTGGTCGGCCCATCTTCAGCACAATGCTTCAGCAGAGCAGTCAAACACTCGAGACTAGCAACCCGGGTATTCCACACTCCAGTATGCGCGACATTCTGGAGCGTCCCTGCAAGCCGTCCTGCCTCATCGGAGCTCAGGTGTTGGGACTTTGGCAACGCCAGTTGAAGCGTCTTAATTGCTGCCGCAACAAGCATAAGCTGCTGCGGCCGCTTTAGCGCTCCCTCGTCGTCGTCATCAATGTCCATTGCATTGGCGCCGAGTACAGGCGATTTTGTCGCTGCAGTGCCAAACTGCTCGACAAGCTGCAGCAATGGACCAGACAGCTGGCTGTAGACATCCAGGCCCATTCCCTCAACCAGCGTGCCACAGTGCTTGACTACCTCTCTGCGGTACGGAATCTCGCCCTGCTTCATCTCCTTGAGCAAAATGTCGCACACTGCGGCTGGAATAGTCTGTAGCTCGTGGTCAGCACTCATGACGCTTGAACACACGACACACAGCTTGACCAATGTGCCCAGCACATGTTCCTTTCCAGGCCACATGCGCCCACGCGACGCTTTGACCAGTTCGGGGAGCGCTGTCTGTGCAAGCGTGTGAACACTCGCCACAATCGGATGGTTCTGGTTACTTGCGTCAACGGCCCGTGCCTCACGCTCAACCATCCGCGCAACATCTGCAATCGCCTTGGCACTCTGTATCCGACATGACCAGCTATCAGCGGCAATGTGTACAAGTGGCAGTCGCAGCACCTCCAGTAGGTCGCCTGTAACCAGCTTGCTGCCTAGTCCCAACATGTACTCTTGCCAGGCGCTCTGGAACGCCTTGCCCACTACTTCGCTCGTATCCCAGCAGCCAAACAGCACAAACGACACTGTGCCTGGCCCGCTGATGTTCTCGCACAGCCGCTCGGGGCTCCGCTGCGCCAGCTGTTCCAAAACCAGTCCCGTTGCGCCGCGTACTTCGTCCTCGTACTTGTCAAAGTAAACCTTCTCTAGATGCTTGAGCATGTTCTTGAACATGTTTGCCGTCAGCATCGGCGCCATGTATCCAATTGCCGCTGCCCACGCCTGCCGCTGTAGCGCTGAACTCTCGGTCAGGCTCCCACTAATCGCTTTGACCAGCGCTGATGCAAACGGCCGGACCAGTTCGGCCTTTTTTACGCACAGAATAACAACCGTCCGCGCACACCCCGCCCGTGCAGGCAAACCCAGTCCATGGCGAATAATGTTTTGCAGCTTGGGCACCAGCGCCTCCATGCTCTCAGGCGTCAGATACTCCAATAAAGTCTCAACGCCCTGCATTATTGGAGACGACTTGACTGCGCTTAGGCGTGCAGACTCCAGCTGCTCTTGTGAAACACCATGGCCATCCGCGTGGAATGTCAGGTAGTTGGCCGTTTGCGACTCCATGTTGGACAGTGACTCGAGTAGACGCTCAATAATTGCTGGCGCAAACACAGACAGGTAGCGGCCGCTTGCTTTGCACAGCTTTAACAAGAGCCCCATGCTAAAGTTGCGCACATCTTCAGCATCCGAGTTCACTCCCTTGTCAACTAAAAATGGAATGACGCCATTGATTATTGCTTGCGCTTGCTTGTCTCGGGCAGCGTTGGCCGAGCTGGATGGCGTGCACCATGTTACAGTTGCCGTGGCCATCGACTGGCACATCTTTAGCCCTGCCTCACGAACACTGCCTTTGATGTCGTCCAGCGTACGGAACGACATTTGCCAAATTTTATCAATATACGGCACCATTAGCTCCGGATCCGCACCCGACACCGCACTTGCCAGAGCGTTGCACCCGCTCTCGCGCACCTTCCACTCACGCTGACCCATGCTAGCCAAGCACTCTTCAATGATTGCGTCCCAATACCGTTCAACTACATTGGCCCCTGATGTCGGCAACTCGCCTCCAGCTTCTGCAGCCGCATCACGCGATGCGCCAGGCCCCAGCAATGCGTTCCAAATGCTTTTCATTGCTGCCTGCGTTTGCGGGCTTGGATCATACGTGTAGCGGTACAGTTTGGGAATCATCGACTTCATATATGGCTGAATCGCACCACGGGCCTGCTCGATGATGTTGGCGACGCCGTATGCAGCTCCGCACCGGCTGTTCCACATCGCCGTGTGCGTTGCTAACTGCATAAACTGGTATACCAGCGACGGGTTCTGCATATCTGATGCTAGCGACAGAATCGATTTGTAGGTCGTGTTGATTGCGTGCCCGTCAGGTGTCTGTCCAAGCGACTCTTGCTCGAGCAGCGGCTCATTAGACTGAATCTGCTGGCGCAACGTCTGCTGAACGTCCATTGCGCTGCCATCAACGCCCGGGCGCCGGCTGCCGCCATTGTTGCCACCAAATAGCGATATTAGCGAGTATACCATCTCCTCCTTGAGCGACGAATCTCCCAGGCTGTATATCAGCCCAAGTGCCCGCGATGCTACCTCTTGTGTCAGCTCGCTGCGGTCGCTGAGCAGCATGCACAGACATGAGTGAAGTTTGGATAGCCATGGGACCAGCTCGTCCATGCCTGGACATGACTGAACTACGGTTAGTGTCCATATCGCTGCCGCCTGTCTCTCTTGCATATTTGTTGACCGCGACATTTTCGTCGTAATTGCAGTAAACAGTTTGTCAATACCCGCTGCATTTGCTCCCACGGCCTCATCTCCAAACACCTCTGCGGGCTTCAGTGGGAATACCCAGTTCATGTTTACGAGCGTGCACTGGAAACGCCCAAGAGCTCTTGCTAAAGCCTCACCAGTCTTAAAGTGCATATCCAGCTGCTTTTTTGTCATTGACCCTGCGGTAGACTGCAAGAACTCGATCAGCTCTAAAGCCATGTCAGGACTGCCCAATGCAATGTCTGACAGCAGAGTCAGCGCTGCCTCGTGGACCCTCGGATTACCCGCACTCTTGACGACTGCAATTGATGCTGTCATAAACTGGGCTGAAGAAATCGGATGCGTCCCTGCAGTTAGTCCCAGCTGACAGATCTCACCAGCTGCGGAGCACCACGCCGTAGCAATCGCTGGATGCGTGCCTGATTCGCCTGCCATCCGTAGACCCTCGACAGTTGCGGTTTGGATACTAGTCAATGCATGCTCTATTGTATCCGCCCATGTTCGCTTTAGTGCTTTTAATGCCGCCTGTAGGCCATGAGCAATGTATCCCAGAGCAATAATTGATCCTTGTTGCTTGTCCAAAAGCTTGGTCTGAACAGGTGCAGTGGCATTTGCTAATAGCTCGGTTAGTTGTGCAGCTACCTGCTCATTCCAAAACGCAGAATCCACTGTACACTCTGATCGCACGTCACTCAGCAGCTTCACGCAATAGATGACCGACATGGCCTGTGCCGTGTACAGTTGAACTTCAAAATTGTGCGTGTCTAGTCGCGATAGCAGCAAACGCCTGTTTTCAAAGAACGCCAGCGACAGTGTTTGCGAGCCAAGCGATAAACCCTCGACAAGGTACATTAGCACCTTGGACAGAAGCACCGAATCGGCTAGCTGCCCAGTATGTAGAACGGCTCCAATAATTTCCAGCCACGACGCTGCTAACGAATTTGAAGACCCACCCTGGCTTTCCAAGCCCGACAATGCTTCCTGCATGCTGTTTCGTTGTAGCTCTGTGGACAGCGCCAAGTGCTCGTTCACAAACTCCAAATCCGCTGGATCAACTGCCAATTCGCCACGCTTTTGCTTGATTGCTGCCACGCCGGTAGCAAGCAGCAGTGAGCGGCAAAATCCAAGCGTGCTGCCGTAAACAGAGAAATTCGCAATGCTCAGCTTTGACCGGTTCTCAGAAATCAGCGGCTGGCTGCCGTCAATTATTTTGCTCGCTTTGTCGCGTATAAACAAAATGGCATCTTTGAGACTGGGCAGATCGCCACTGCGCTCTAACATCAACATTGAACGAATTGCCAGCCCAGACTTGGCCAGCTGCTGGATCTCAGGCTTGGCGTCTGCAAGTCCCAAAATGCACAGCCATCTGGCATTCATGTCGGCAAAAGGAAACGCTGAAATTACGTATCGCAAAGCACAGTACCGTGCTTGATACACTGTCGAGTCAAGCTGGCTTTGCAAAAATTCAGACATCTGGTCTCGAACGTCATGAGTAATCGAATTCGACTCGTATGCTGGAAGCATCGCCAGTAGTCCTTCCTGAACACTTAGACGAACGCTAGCAGTCTCGCTAGTAAAAGCGTCAAACAGCAAACGGAGATGCTCGAGGTTGTCGAGCGCCAGAGTCGGAACGCGTTTGGCCAGTGTTCCGTATGCAACATAGGCGGATCCTCGCAATACATCTTCGCCGAGTGATGTCGTTGTGCTGCTAGCAGTACTCTGAAACAGTGTTTTTTGAATGAGCTGTAACAACAATGGCGATGCTTGCGAAACTTGATCTGATGGAGCCCGATTGATAGTCCACAGCAGAAACGCTACCCCTTGCTGGCGCAGCTTGACTGTTGTCCCAGTTCCAAAGAGGCTTTCAGTAATAACCCGAATCCAGCGCTGATATGAGGTAGTGGCAAGCTCAGACCTGTTTAGATATCCAAGCAGCTTGAGCCTGACCGCAGCACTCACCGGCGACCGGTTTCCTGCGCTATCTCCCGTGTATGTACCTCCAAGAAACATCTCAAATAAGTGGTTTACAAAAGAAACCGACTCATAATCGACTCGGCACATGCGCTTTATCGCGTCTTTGCCACCATCCGCTACCTGCTGAAAGTACGGATCGCAGCTCGCGCATAATAGTGCCAAAAGTCTTTGCTCGTGAATGTGCGCAGGCATCTCGATCGGAAAAGCCACACCTGATCCAATAATGTGAACTAGCCGCTCCTTGAGCTGCTGCAAAACTTGGTTATCCGACGTCCACCGTGTCTTGCCGTTGTTGGTCAGCAATGCTTGGCGCTCCAGACTAAGCCCAGCCGACACGGGCACCTGACTACTATCCGGTTTTGGCTCACTTGCACGATAAAGAAATATATCGCGAGCCAACGCAACCAGAATCACTGCCCGGTGGATCTTGCTTACAAAATCAAACTCTCGCACTTGAGTCTCAGACAGCTTTGGACCCCTCCATATCGCCATAAGCAAGGACGTAGTCAGCGTTGTCTGCTGAGAGCTCGGTCGCGACTGTATTCCATCGAGCAAATGCGGTATCGCCGTGGCTAGCTGTTGATCTTCAGCCGATTCAACAGCCATTGAAATATACATAAGCCGAAAGCCCTGCGAAAATCCTGTTGCCTCCTTTCCAAATGTCCCTTCAAGAAGCGAGTCAATAGGAATTTTTACGCCAGGATTTCCTTTCAGCTTTTTGTTAATCTGTCCTAGCAACGCAATAATCTACACTTGCTGGTTATCATACATACATGCTTGAGTAGATGCTATACGTATAATCGCCGATGACTTTAATAAAGTTTACTTTGCACATACCTTTGACCGAACGGTTGCGCTGGCAATATCCAGCTTGTCCAAAAGCGGTAACAACAGCCCAGTTATTAGCTTTTGCAGCTGCTCTTCCGACTGTGCTAGCGCAAACCGCAGCCGAAGATTCTCGACAAGCTCTACAGTCATAAACGTGCAGTTTAGCTGGTAGCACTCTGCATTCTTACTAGAATTCACCTAGTTGGCAGGTCATTTGCAAACGTCGAAAGTATAGGTACGTACCTATATCAGCAGAATCAGTCATATTGTCAAATTTACTAATAATGGTAATAACACAAACGCGAATATGTTGAAATAAGTTTCACTTGTGCTTGTGCCAGCATTAAATAAGAGTGGCCACGTCATAGCGTGCTTACGTAGAATAATTAAAATTAATTCGAGTTCTTAATTCGATCAGCGTAAAATATGCTGGGATTGGGATATTCGCCCACAAATATTTCATGAACTGTTACAAATACATGTTAGTTGCGCGGCCAGCACGCATTCTCAAAGTCAACATATTCAATGGATATACAATATCAAAATGTTGCTCCGGCTAAATATAAATATCTATATGAATACGTAGTAATTAATAAAAAGTTAAACAGAATTACATCAAGAATCGCGGATCAGAAAGGTCCTCATTGTACGTGCGAGTAAACACGAGCTGTGTACAGCCAATTGCCCGAGTCGCAAATGCACCCTCGCAATATGCAAAGTAGTACTCCCACTTGCGCCGGAACACGTCATTGTATCCAGCTTCGGGCGTAGTGTTGCTGTGTTTATACACATCTGGTAATGCTGAAGAACCATTACCTATCTCTGTAAGCGAGCTTGTGGACGAAGCGCATGCCGGAAGCTGGTACTGCCCACCCGCTAGTTCCTGCTCCTGTAGAATTAGCTGTGCGTTCTTGGGTGCAACTGTAGACAAAACCTTGTCAAATCCGCACAAGAACCGTTCACGCCATACACGCAGCGTGCGCGCATAGTGGTCAGGGAAATTAGCAGCGCTCTCGAGCATCAGCATGCCACGGCTGCCCTTGGTTGCGCCTGCAACCAGCGCCGACACACTCGGACAGTGTCC
>JANBRL010000069.1:0-10778 GCA_027577635.1 Coemansia sp. RSA 475 | reverse complement strand
TCGCTCACAGCTCCAGCAGACAAGTACCGGTTCTGCCGCACCTGGATCTGCGTGCCTCCGGGCAGCTCTTCCACCGTCAAAATCGGGTACCCAATAGTCCGCGTCCAGATCGCCATAAACTCGTTGACGTCCACGCCAGAAGCGTCGCTAAGGGCGCGCCAGAGATCCTGAGTCGATGCGTTGGCATATTTGTGCTTTTGCAGGTACGCACGCACACCGCGGAAGAAGCTGTCCAGCCCAATGTACGAGCTGAGCATGCGGATGGCGCTGCCGCCTTTGGAGTACGAGATGGCATCAAAGATCTGGCTGATCTCGGCCGAGCGGCGCACTGGCACCTGGATCGGATGCGACGAGCGCAGTGCATCCAGTGCCAATGCGCGCTGCAGGTCGTCTACCAAAAACTGGGTCCAGATGTGGTACTCGGGGAACACGTGATCAACCGCCAGGGTGCCAACCCAGGTGGCAAAGCCCTCGTTGAGCCAGAGCTCGCTCCACCACTCCATCGTCACCAGATTGCCGAACCACTGGTGCGCCAGCTCATGGCTCACCACATATGCAACCTGCTGCCGAGCGCGCGAGCTAGTGCTGGCTGCATCCACCAGCAGCGCTACCTCGCGGTACGTCACCAGCCCCCAGTTCTCCATCGCTCCTGCCTCAAAGTCGCCAATCGCAATCTGATCAAGCTTGGGCAGCGCATAGGCAATTCCAAACACATCGGCAAAGTACTCCAGCACCTGGACTGCCACGTCCAGTGCAAACTGGCCCTGTGCGCTCTTGCCTGGCGTCGTGTACACGCGGCACGGAATCGCTCGCCCATTGTGCTTCCCGCTGGTGTGCGCCTCAATATATTCCAGCTCACCCACCACAAACGCTAGCAGGTACGTTGACATCACTGGCGTTATGTTGAACCGCACTTCCTTCAGCCCGTCGCCTGAATTTGTAGTTTCTGCCACGTCCATGTTCGACAGCGCAGTCAGGCCCTCGCTCACCCGCAGCGTCACCCCAAACGTCGCCTTCTGCATCGGCTCATCCCAGCACGGGAATGCGCGCCGCGCATCGGTCGGCTCAAACTGCGTAGTTGCCATAAACTTTTCTGCTCCCTGCGCATCCTTGTACTTTGACCGGTAGAATCCTACCATCAGGTCATTGAGCACGCCGTGGAACGAAACAAACAGCGTTGCGTTGCTGCCCGCTGCCAGTGGCTGTTCAAAGTGCAGGTGCGCCGTTTCGTCCTCCTTCTTCAGCTCAATCCGCGATGCCTGAAGTGGTGCTTCGTCGCCAATAATCAGCGCCGCCTTCAAAAGCTCGAGCTCGTTCGAGTGCAGCACGATCTCGCTGGTCTCCTCATTAATGTGCACCTTGATGCGCACCTCGCCCGTGTATGTCAGCGCCTCCAGGTTCGGTGCTAGCAAAAGGTCGTAGTGGGTCGGCGTGACGTTGGTCGGAAGTAGCTCGCGCTCCTCGACGGCGTCCTGGGTTGCAACGGATGTCATATCAGGTAGCGACTTATCTACACGCCAAGCAACAACCAGCATGGCAATGAGTGGAACAATAAGCAATGCAAGAGTCACAGCCAGCCGCCGCTTCCGCACAGGTCCTGTCGACATGGCAAGTTGTCAAATTGACCCAGTTGACTAGACACTGCCGCAGGTTCAGAATAGAATGTAATAAAATAGAGAAACCAGACAGCGCTTGGTCACAAAGGGTGATTCAGCATCTGCATCTGCTCTGTTTTGTATCGCCAAAAATATATCATACAATACATACCAGTTATGTTCTAGCGTGTCTGCTTGCTTTATAAAAAGTCGGAAAGGTGGGAAACAAAAACAAAAGTAGAGCAGAGCTTTGTTCCTAGCTGAACACCTTTTTTATCGTGACGAGCCGCACAATGATGCCATCAATTGCGAATGGCTGAAATGGCCCACGAGGATCAGGGGACGTGCGTGGGACTCTAGCATTGAACGTGCATACACGCTTACTGCGCACACAGCACAGAAAGCGCTGGCTGAGACCGCCTGCAGTGCAAATGCGGAAAAGCTCATATTTGCCAGGGTGGAAAGTAACCGCAGCGTAACCACGAGGCTCGGCAATGTGCTGACTGCCAAGCCGTGTTCTTCCGTAACGCCCCCTCCCCGCAGCGTGCGGGAGAATTGAACGTTTTGCTGGCGCCGCAGCGTGGAGAAGACCAACAAGAATGATGTTGCTGCAGGCACCGCAGAGAATTGATACTGCGAGTCCCGAACCACGAATGTTTCATCTACAGCCCTGGCGTCGATTTATGAAAGAAACGCTTATCCCCTCTCACACTTTGGATATCTGGGCTCGATTGCGCTATAAAAGCCGTACATTTTGCCGTTTCAGAATGTCTGTAAAGTAGCACCTTGCATTTCCTCCAACCGCTCTGGCAGCGCCTCTTTTGCTCCTGCCCTACAACGATTTTGCTATATCTTGCTGTTATATACTATATTGAACTCGGCTCTGCACTGCACCGCCATGGCACATCCATCCAAAAGCCTGCCGCCGGCCGATTGCGTGCCTCACCGAGACTACCCTGTCAAGCACCCGCCGGACCCTCCGCCTATGCACTTTTAGAGCCGAATACTCATTATGTCTATCAAGCGGCGTGCATCACTAGGATTTATTACCTGGCGGCACTGACGGCTGGAGTGCACATTCACCCTGCCAGCCTCCTGCTTGAGTATTCTGCGGCACTCGCTGCATTTCTTTATGTACTCTAAATTTAATTCAAATACACTGGCATCTTTGATCATTGATCACTTGTTTGACTCGAATTTTACAACCGCACAGCGCTCTTTGTGCTTGCTTTTGTTATTTACTTTCGAATTTTATTGACGCTGTCTACGCAATCATGGACCAGGACCAGTCAATTCCCGTCAACCACGACGACTTTATTCACGACATTGCATACAACTTTTACGGGTCGCGACTGGCTACCTGTGGGTCGGACAGATGCATAAAGATTTGGGACTGGAACCGGCAAACGGGGCTGTGGATCCTTAACGAGTCAATAGGAGCGCACGACAGCTCAATAGTGCGGCTGAGCTGGGCACACCCCGAGTTTGGGCAGGTGCTGGCGTCGTGCTCTCTGGACTGCACAGTGCGCATTTGGGTGGAACAAGAGACGAACATGAAGAACAGCAGCATGCGGTGGCGCGGGCTGATGCCGCTGGGCGACAGCAAGGCTGCAGTGCACAGTATAGCGTTTGCGCCCGAGTACTCCAGCCTGAGCATTGCGACGGGCAGCTCGGACGGAAAGGTGCGGCTGTATTCGCCGACAGACCCAGTGCGTCTAAGCAACTGGACTGTCAATTGCATGATTGACTTTGTTCCAGGCGGCGCTACAGATGCAGACGGGCCGCTCTGTGTGTCGTGGTGCAAGTCGCGGTTCTCGTCGCCACACATGCTTGTGGTAGGCGGCAGCAAGCACAAGAACGTTAAAATCTATCAACTGCTTAGCAACGTGTTTGTAGAATTGCTAGAACTGGCCCAGTACGACAGTCACGTGTTAGACATTGACTGGGCGCCGACCATGGGCCGGTCGTACCACCTAATCGCCACAGCTTGCGCCGATGGCCACATTCGTATCTACAAGTTCTGGTCCGATCCGTCGCTGGCCAAGACCCACTTGTCAGACTCACTGTTTGTGTACGATGGCGACAGCGATGACAACAAAGACGATGCGAACATGAAAGCGCTGGATACCAGCCGCCATCCAGATGATGCTAGCGCCAGCTCTGACGAAGCAAGCGATGACACAGACGACAGTGAAGACAGCGCTGATGATGAAGACAGCGAGGACAGCATCAGTGCTGACGACGACGACGACGATAACGACGGCACAGATAGCGACCCAGACCGCAGCAGCAGCGCATCTGGCGGCGGACTCTATGCCAGCGATCCGGACCGACGTGGGCGGCAGCGGGGCCGGCCGTCGGCGCCACGGTCGGAGCTGGCCAGCGACATTGCGGTGCAGCCAAGCGTACCAATCCGCCGAATCCGGTGGAACAGCAGTGGAACGTTGCTGGTCTCCAGCAGCGACGACGGTGTGGTACGCATGTGGCGGATGACTGCCAGCGGCACATGGCGCGAGGTTGCAGCTGTCAACGCCGAGAAGGACGCTGCGGAGGATTAGTCGGCATTTTACTTTTATTCGTTAACACAACATTGTTGAAGCAAACTAAACAGATTCTGCATCGCCTAGCGGCCACGACCTGGCATAGGCTGGCCGCCAGCCATCATGTCCTGCGACTGCTGGTTGGAGACAGTCTCGTCAACGCTGAGGATCAGGCATGCAGCCTCAACGGCACTTGAGATGGCGTTGATCTTGACAAGCGCAGGCTCCCACACAAACTTGGCAAACAAGTCGGCCACTTCCTCGGCCTCAATGTCGACTCCGTGCCACCTAAAGCGATCAGGGTCTTGGGCGTGGCGTGCGCGCAGCTGCGTAATAAAGTCGGTGGTGTCAAAGCCGGCGTTCTCGCACAGTTGGCGTGGAATGACCTCCAGGGCCTTGGCAACTGCAGTGACAATCAGCTGCTGCTTACCCTCAATCTGGCGCGCTGCATCGCGCAGGTAACGCGACAGCTCCATCTCGATAGCGCCTCCGCCAGCCACAACAGACTGGTTCTTGACGGCGCGGCGCACAACCATAATCGAGTCGTGCAGACTGCGCTCAACCTCGTCAATAAACTGCTCAGCACCGCCGCGCAGCACAATAGTGCAAGTTTTGGCCTGTGGGCAGCCGCGGAACAGATTAAAGCGCTGGCCGCCAATTTGGCGCTCCTCAAAGCGCTCGCAGGTGCCCAGATGTGCGGCGGCCAGGCCCGAGGTGGTGCTCTGCACCCGGCAGCCGGTGGCCTCGCACACACGATCAATATCGTCCTTGGACACGCGGCCGGCACAGAAGATGTTGCGGTCAGCAAAGTACTGCGTAGCCAAATCGCCAATAGGCAGGCGCGACAAAACAACGGTGGCACCAGCAGCGACGATCTGATCCAGCTTGTCAAAGATAATCTTCCACTCGGCATCGACCACAGCCTGGTACTCGGACACGCGCTCCACACGCACCTCAGCGTTGTCCTTCTCCGCCTTGAGCTCCAGCTCGACATTGAGACAAACAATGCGTGGTGCATCCAGCGACTTGGGCTGCTGCTCAAATCCAGCATACGAGAATGACTTTTTAAAGGCCACGCCGTCAACCAGCAGCGAGTCCTGCATGGCACCGCCGGCAATCTTCTTGATACCAATCATGTTCTCGTCCAGCTCTTCCTGATCCAAGCGCAGGACCGCGTCCACGACCATCTGCGTGAAGAACTCCTTCTGAGATCCAATTAGCTTCGAGTTCATGCTGGTAGCCGCACACTTTTCCAGCAGCGAACGATACTCTGCGCCATCAGCGCGGTCAACGCTGACAGCCAGCTCGCGGATGCGCGCAATGGACATGTCGGCGGCACGACGGAAGCCCTTGACAATAACTTGTGTGCTGACGCCTTCTTCGACAAACTCACGCACCTCCTTCAGCAGCTCGCCGGCCAACAGAACCACGCTGGTCGTGCCGTCTCCTACCTCGGCGTCCTGTGCACGGGCAATGTCTACTAGCGTGCGTGCTGCTGGCTGCACCACCTCCAATAGCTTCATGATCGTAGCGCCATCGTTCGAGATTGTCACACGCCGCTGTCCGTCGACAATAAGCTTGTCCATTCCACGCGGTCCCAGCGTAGTGCGGATCGTGTCACACACAGCCAGACACGCCGAAATGTTCGACAGCAGCTGCGGCACGCCCTGCGACGTGTCGGTACCCTCCTTTAGCACAATCACCTGCGGTTGCATCATTGGCATCCGTCCACGCGCGGCCATTTTATCTCTGCGTAACTTGTGTACGTTTGTAGGAGTGTTTCTTTACGAGAGCGTTTGAGCGGGCCAAACAAGAATAATTGTAAGGAAAAGATGCGTATAGGCAGTCGTAATGTTTATGAAAGAATAAATAGAATAAAGAAGAACTCTCGAATAGAGCAAACATCGCTGATCTGATCCCAGCAAAGCTTTTGGCAGCCAATCGAATCTACGATCCAGTTCGGTTCTGCGAGCTCTCAGCAGCCGCCGTGTCGTGGTGACTGACGTGGGTAACTCGCGTGTCAGCTTCTGGCGGATACGCCTTCTCGAGTCTGTCGCTAACCCACAGGCCGAACATGCTGAAGCCCATGAAGCCCATGCCGAGCAGAATGCGGTAGCGCGGCTCGATGCCTTTGTACATCATCCAGAGCGTGCGACGCGGTGGCGACGGCGGCTGCATGCGTTTCTGCGCCATTAGTTAACTTGTGTGTATATATGCAACGACTTTAAAGAAAAAAGAGCCAAGAGGCAGCAGCTGGCTGCAACAGCGTGGCCAAATACCATACTCGACAGCCAGCAATAAAAGTGTGCAGCGTGAAAATTATTATTCGGATGATCTCCATATCGCCCTGATTATTTACAGATCTATTTCTACACAACACGATGGGACGCGGAAAGTATACAACGCAGGAGGCGCTCGAAGCGCAGCCCGAGCCAACAGCAACATGCCCGATCGTGCGCGTACTGGGACCGCGCGGCCAGAATCTGCACGAAGTGGCTGTGGCCAGCAGCCTGGTGTCGCCTGAGATTAACGCCCGATTGAATGCTGATGCGCAGCCATGGTTCACGACGCTGGCGCAGCTGCCACCTCGCTTCCGCAGTATTCTGTGGGTGCGCCGTGGCAGCTACGTGCTGGCTGACCTGTCCGATCAACTGACTGACAAGATTGGCGGCGAGATCGCAATGGTTCTGCTAGCTGCTCAAGTCAAGCGGTTGAAACAGACAGGTCAGTGGCCATCGCTGTACGCTGACAAGTGGGCAGAGATCTCGGGCCACAGCAGTCACGCCCAGCCGGGCTCAGAGTCTGACGACCAAGACGCTCAAGGCAACCCGAACCGGCGAGTCGTCGATGATGAGTCGTCGGATTCAGAACCAGACTCGGATTCGGATGATATGCTGCCCCGAGGCAACCCGAACCGGCGAGTCATTGACGATGAGTCGTCAGACGCTTCCAGCGACTAATCGCTGACATGTTTGTTGTTTACTTTGCATAGCTTGATTATTTTGAGCCACCTGGCACGTGTCTATCATTGTCAGTCAACAATGCCAAGGTGCACTATACGCTGTGGCGGCTTGAAGGGAATAAATGATGTGTATTAGCACCGTGGATTAGAAAAATCATTAGGGTGATAGCAAGGGGAGAATTAGCATAACCAGCGCGGCTGGCAAAAAATATACTTGGCCAAGCGCAGCTAGCATGAGTAGTAACAACTAGTATGGCAGCGGAGACGCCAGCGGGTCTTTGGGCGCAGTGTAATCACGGCCTTTGAGCGCATAGTACACATGTACAGCGCCATACGAGAGCGCCAGCACGACCAGGCCGGCCAGCGCGTCGGCAACATAGTGGTTCGCAGTAATAACGATGCAATAGACAGTGACCATAGGGTACACAATGACGCCCCAGCGCATCACGGCACGCAGCCAGTACCGCGCTGAGCGCACAGACAATGACGGTGCAGCTGGACCAAACAGGTGGATCCACGTCAGTGCACACCACGCCGCAAACATAGTGTGCTGCGATGGGAATGCGGCGTACGGGTTGTTAAGGGTCTTGACCGACTCATCGTTCCAGTCCCACAGCAGCGACCCATGGGCGCCAATAGTATCGATGAAGCTGAACTCGGTAGTAAGGCATGCTCCAACATTGGAGCCAGCTGCGTTGAAGAAGTCGCACACAGGCAGCAGGCGCGGCGGCATCACAGGGATAAACAAGAACCCAAAGAAAGATATCCAGGCGCTCAGCACCCACACTGCGCGCAGGAACCGGTACTGCTGCGCCGGCGTCAGGTCGGCAAACGAGCCACGAGCCGCGCTGGAAGGCGGAGCATAGTCAGGGTCGGTTGAACCCTCGTTAAGGCGCTTCCAGTTTACGCGAGTAAGCTTCCAGGCAAACATGCGCACCAGGATGAAGACCAGAGCAGCCACAGTAACCACAGGATGTACGCCGGCGTAGTATGTGTTCCAAAAGCTCCACCCTGCATACCGCGAGTTGTGCCAGCTTTGCAGTGGCTGTTCAAAGAAGAGGCCAGTCATGCGCTCAAACGCCACGATGCCCTGCGCGTTGTCCAGGGCGCGCAGCCGGAACCCACGAAACACCTCAACTGTGTTGTGGATGTATGCCGACAAAAAGTTTGTGCAGAACGTCAGCACCAGCAGCGCTAACTCTGTCAGTGCCAGAAGAGCCAGGCTAACAAGTGCTTGACGCTGCTGGTTGCTAGGCCCAGCAATGCCCACTACGAGCTTGCGCTTGAGCTGCCGAAGCACCTGGGAGAATCGCCGCTTCATTGGGGTTGGGAATTAGGCACACCGTGCGGAATGTAACAGCAGCGCAGAATAAATAAAACAGAAGAAACTAGTGTGGCAGTATACAAAATAATGAAAGTTAAAAGACACAGAACAGAAATACTAAAAGTGCAACCTGGACGCCAAAGGGGCGGAAATTTACAAGTCTGGGCAGGCTTTGCGGAAATGGGAGACGGCTCCCCCAGCACACAAAGGGGAGTGAGCCGTTCAATGCCTTTGCCCCAAAGTGGCCACTTTGTGGTGTTCCGCACAACATGTGGATGCGGATTCATGGAGAGAAAGCTGACTGATGTACCCATCCCCATCCGCGCAGGCGCAGTCCGAGCGGGGAGGTCGGCAATTCAGGCACCCGGCTCGGCCGACCCACTGCGATTGGCCCAATCTGACGGAATGTTCTTTTTGACAATCCAGGCCCATTCGCCGACTTTTCTCCGCTTCCAATCATCTTTGTCAAGCTGTCAAAATAAAGCTAGAATTTCACTGGGCGAAAAACTATACAATTAAAGCTCCACTTTAGCTGCGGCTGGGGCAGTTCTCATATGCAGCCCAGTCAGTGCACACTTACACCTTGAGTGTAATGGCAGACACGGCGGGCTTGCACAGGCGGGCCACCAGGCCCTGCAGCTGCACCAGTGATTGTAGCCCATCGACAATCCGCATGTGCGTGATCCCGATCTCGCGGACAAACACCAGCTTCTTTTCCTCGTCCAGCAGCTCGTCGTCGGCAGCTTTGACGACGCGGAATACCGCGGTGATGATGTCGACGGCCGAGTAGCCCTGGGCCCACAGATGGCTGATGCATGTGACGGCAGGGTCGACATCGCCCTTGCTGCAGGCAGCCAGCATCTTGCGCACCACGACAGGGTGTGGCTGATCACACACTCGGAACACGTTATCAGGGGTGATCAGGCCAAATCCGCTGGCTGTGGCCTGAAGGTTGTTGACGGCCTGGCGCATGTCGCCGTCGGCCGAGAATGCAACGGCCTCCAGGCCCTCCGGCGTGTACTCTACGCCCTCGGCACGGCAGATCTCGATCAGACGCCGCAGCACCTGGTCGCTCTGGAGCTTACCGAACCGCAGAATCGCGCACCGACTCTGAATCGGCTCGATGATCTTGCCCGACAAATTGCACGCCAGCGCAAAGCGCGTAGTATTCGAGTAGATCTCCATTGTGCGGCGTAGCGCCTGTTGTGCGGCTGGTGTCATACTGTCAGCCTCGTCCAGAATAATAATCTTGTGCCGCCCTGCCGCCAGGTTCACCTTCTTCTGCGCAAACATCTTGATGCGGTTGCGTACCACGTCAATGCCGCGGTCGTCCGACGCGTTCAGCTCCAGCACTGCCTCCTTGTACGCTGGGCCAAGCAGCGCATGTGCCAGACACAGGATGCTGGTAGTTTTGCCAATTCCAGGCTCGCCGGCCAAAATCAGGTTCGGCATGTTGCCCGTGCCTGAAATAACATTGAGACGGTCCACTGTGTCTTGATTGCCCACCACGTCCTTCAGCTCTGTCGGCCGGTACTTTTCCACCCTACACTGTAGAGTCCACGTAGTTAGCCCATGTAGTTAGCCCATGCTCTCTGAAAGCAATAACTCCCACCCGCACTGCGATTTGCAGAGTCACTTACCACGGCAGTGTACTGTTGCTGGCCATCGCGCTAGTCAATTTAAAGCAAAATGCAAAAACAAAATAAAGCAAGTAAAAACGAAAAATACGCGTATGCTACGAGCTGCGCATTTTACGCGAGCTAAAGCGGCTCGGTTTCAGGGTGATCAGTGGAGTATGCTAAAAATCATTAGATAACTTGTGAATAATTACCGCCGTGAAGGCGAGCCACCGCGGCTGCCTGTGCGGCGAGCCGTGCTGCGATGGGGTCCACTGTCGTCGGCGGCAAACGAAGGTCCTGGTGCCGAACCGCTGCTGCCTGGCGGTGGATGCTGTACCGGCGACATTGACAGCGCACGCATACCCCCGACACTCGCTACGTAGCTTCCTGACCGCCACTCTGATGCACTGCGCGCAGGTGCTGGCGCCTGATGCCCGTGATTACCCGGAATCGAATTATACCGCCGATCACGACCGCCGCGCTCACGCGATTGTGAGCGCACTCGAAAGTCCCTGTGGCGAGCAACCTCACCGCCATCGCGTTCGCTGCTGCTATCGCGGCCCTTGTCGCGCGCACGATGCAAAGGTCCATACGCAGCTGCTCCACGTTCGACGCGGCAACTGTGGTCACGTCCTCCAGCAGCGCTGCTGCCGTTGGGCCGATCGTCGACGCCCATTTGCGCCATCGGCGGCGGTGGCGGCGGCGAGATCATGCTGCGTCTGCCAAATGGATCAACTG
>JANBRL010000068.1:0-10881 GCA_027577635.1 Coemansia sp. RSA 475 | reverse complement strand
CATACCCATGGCACATCCCTAGACGTCAGTCAAGCCAACGGTAACACGATTTTCGAGTAACCGGCCACAAAAACGCAATAATAATTTGCGAGGCCCAAAAACGACTGGACGTCGCGACGGTTAGCCGGTACCGGCCAGTCGCGTACCGCTGCAACCTTCTCGTCGCCTGTCTCGATCCCGCACTCGGAAATAATGTAACCCAAAAACTCAGTGCGCGAAACGTGGAATTCGCATTTTGCCAAATTTGCAAACAATTTAAATTCGTGCAAGCGACCAAGTACCTTAGCGACATGTTCTTCGTGCTGTTCGACCGTCTCGCTGAATACCAATATA
Source organism: Coemansia sp. RSA 475 (assembly GCA_027577635.1). Lineage (NCBI taxonomy): Eukaryota > Fungi > Kickxellomycota > Kickxellomycetes > Kickxellales > Kickxellaceae > Coemansia > Coemansia sp. RSA 475. The sequence goes on along the minus strand of JANBRL010000068.1, from coordinate 10,548 downwards.
TCGTCAAGATACGCCACACAAAACAGGTCCAAATACTCGTGCAGCGCTAAATTAATAAAGCGCTGGAATGTCGCTGGAGCGTTGCACAAGCCAAACGGCATTACCCTGTACTCATATTGACCATACCGGATCCTAAATGCTGTCTTCCATTCGTCGCCGTCAGCGATCCGCACCAAGTTGTACGCAGACCGTAAGTCAATCTTTGTAAAAATCTGTGAGCCACGCAACCGGTCCAACAACTCGCCGATCAACGGCAACAGATACCGGTCCTTAACTGTCACTGCGTTCAAGCCGCGGTAGTCCACGCACAAGTGTAACTCCCCCGACTTTTTCTTCACAAACAAGATCGGTGCACCAGCTGGTGACCCAGAGCGGCAGATGAACCCTTTACGCAAGTTTTCATCCAAGTACTTACGCAACTCAGCCAACTCTGGTTAGGACAGCCGGTACAACGGCCCAAATGGCGGCTGCGCGCCGTCCTGTACTACAATTGCATGGTCCGTTTGACGATGTGGCGGTAATTCGTTGGCCAATTCATTGTCGAATACGTCAGCATACTTTTGCAAGTACACCGCCGGCACCGTGCTGCGTACGTCTTCAGGAAACTCTGTATTTGCCACCAACACAAACAGTGTATCCTCGTCGTCAAACTCTAGTTCTTCCGAGCAAATCAGCGAAATCGAGTGTATTTCAGGAATCGCAAATTCGCAACTCCTGACGGCGACGGTGTCGGCGTCGCCTCTACACTCGATTCTAGGCCAGAAACCACCAGCCCCGGTTCTACAGCAACATTAGTCGTCTCAGGGCCAGCCGTCGCCGGTCCGGAATTCTCAACAATTGGCAAAGTAGGCAAAATAAATGGTTGACGGTTTTCGGGAAAAGAACTGTGCGGCTGGGGGGCTGCTGCAAATAGCTCTTTTTCCAAACAACGATCGCAACAATAATCCGAGCTGAAATCCACATGACGCGTTGACCATTTAATAGCTGGATCATGCTTCTCGAGCCATGGCATACCCAAGATGGCGGTGTGTGGGCCCAAGTCAGTGACGTCGAACACGATTTGCTCCACGTGGGTACTGATTTGTACTGTAATTGGTACCGTCTCCAAAGGATATAGAAATGAGACTTTAATAACTTCACAAAGATTCCTGCTCTGGGAGCGGTCCCATCACAGCTTAAATAAGAAACTATAGTAATTGTAAACTGTTATGATGCCACTGTGAGTGGCGTCTACTTGGGAACCAGAAACAATGTGTGGAATTGTCACAAAGTCCTGAATTGGTCGGAGATCAGAAGCATGCCTGTAGAGAATTCTGACACTGGTGTAAACGAATTGCGCCAGAGACATACACATGAGATGGCAGTGCTAAAGTTACAGATTGATGATCTAGAGAAGCAAAAGGATAACGAGATTTTGTGTCTGCAAGACGAGGTCGCATCACTAGAGATCCTACTGTGACAACTGTAAGTCCTTCAGCGGTCACTGGACTGAAGACTGTCCACACAGAGACGAGATGTTCTAGGTGTTTATTGGCAGTTATAAATGGACCAGCAGTCAGAGTTGTCTTTGAGAAAATGAAAAAAGCTAGAAAAATTCAGCAGCAGGCCAAGTGAGTCTGCTGGCTAAAGACCCGTTGAAACTCACCAGCCATTTCCATTTGAAGGTGCCTGGCGCGAGTAACCGCTATCGCGGTCGCGTGAGTAGCTGTTTCGGTAACCCCCACCACTGCCACCTCCACCACCGTATGACGAAGACCGGGATGATCCATAACCATTATCACCATATCCACCGCCGCCACGTCCACCATAGCCGCCGCCGCCACGTCCACGTCCACCGAATCCACCGCCACGTCCACGGCCACCACCACGGCCTCGGCCACCACCCCAGCGCCCACCACCACGGCTGCTGTAGCGAGCCATTTCTTCTAGCTGCGGTGGCACCTCCTGCTTTGCATCCACCAAAATGTGTTGCAAGTCCTTGGACGAGCGAGAATTCTCAGTAGTAAAGAACGTAATGGCAGTGCCTGATGCACCAGCGCGGCCAGTGCGTCCAATACGGTGGACATAGTCCTCGACGCTGCCTGGGAAGTCATAGTTTATAACAAACTTTACATCCTTGACATCTACAAAAATAACACCAGACTCACTGTTTAATATACACATCACAAGAACAAAACAATGCCCACAAACACTGCACGTGTGCTTAGAGTTGTGTAAAATAAGGAATGCGATAATGTCAGTGGTAGGGTAAGGCGAAGTGAACCAGGGTGCCTCCAGATTTATATCATACACGTATGTGCCAGGAAATTTGCATCACAAGCATCGTTCTAGCATATGCTTGCGGAAACAAAAGACGCGTTTGTACGGTCGGTAGCAACATCACTGTATGAAAAGTCTGCAGAGCTGAGTAACACACCTTACCAAAAATAACACATTCGCAGTAAATATAGGCACATAAAAGTGCTACATCGCCTTTGGTAGCAAGTAGTAGTTGCATCGGATAAGCATCGTCGGGTAAGCTGTGTTTCTAACAGCTAGCTTTTTAAACATAGCAGCTGTTCCATTGTAATGTGGCACACAAGCTTTCCACAACACAATGTCGCACATAAATATACGACAAAACAAAAGCCGAGCCGACGGGCAAAGCAGCGAAACAAACATACAAGCTAGTGAGCATATTGCCACTAATGGCAAGTAGCAGAAGCACATGCACATAACATCAAAGCATCAATAACTGTACTTACCGAGACCGCGCGAAGCAACGTCAGTGGCAACCATAACCGGGTTCTTTCCAGTGCGGAAATCGCGAATAACCATGTCACGCTCACTCTGCGTTTTACCGCCGTGGATGGCCATCGCAGGCCAGCCCTCCTGACGAAGGTGACGAGTAATGTCATCTGCGGTGCGCTTGGTGGCCGAAAAGATAATGGTCTTGTTCTCGCGCTGATCCATAATTTTCTCCAAGTGGCGGGCCAGACGGTGGTGCTTGTCCTCCTCTGGAATGACCTCAACAATCTGCTTGATGTTGTGTGACGCGGCCAGGTCAAGGGACCCAATGTTGACTTGAATATAGTCATCAAGGAAATCACGGGCCAGCTGCTGAACCTCCTTCGGCCACGTAGCCGACCACATCAGTGTCTGTCTATCCGGACGAATCTGATCAACAATCTTGCGAATCTGTGGCTCAAATCCCATGTCAAGCATACGATCGGCTTCGTCAAGCACCAGGTAAGTCACGCGGCGCAGATTGGTTGCACCTATCTGGAGCATATCGATGAGACGACCAGGCGTTGCTATGCAAATTTCCACGCCGCGTCTCAAGTCGCGGATCTGAGGGCCGCGCGAAGTGCCGCCATAGACACACGTGTTGCGAATGCGCGAGTTGGCGCCATACTTGTTACACTCAGTCTGAATTTGCACTGCTAGCTCGCGTGTCGGCGCAACAATGAGCACAACAGGTCCATCGCCCGGCTGCAAAAGGGGCTGGGCATTAATGTGGACAATACCAGGCAGCGTGTACGCAAGGGTCTTCCCCGAGCCCGTAGAAGCGATGCCAACCATATCACGGCCAGAAAGCGCCATAGGCCAGCCCTGCGATTGGATGGGAGTGGGACTCGCAAATCCGAGCTTCTTGATCTCGGTCAATACCGACTCGGGAAAGTTTGCCTCTTCAAACGAAGTAATGGGCTTAGGAATGTTGTCGCCAGTGACGATCATCTCGTGCTGCTGGCGGTAGCTATCCACTTCGTTCTGAGAGCGCGCTGCCACAGAGTCGCTCTCGACATAAAAGTTTTTCTCAAACTTGGGCAGCGTAACAGAGTCCCAGTTGGGCTTGATTAGCTCCTGAGGCTCGTTGCGGCTGTAGCGGCCGCCAGTGTATCCGCCACGCGAACCCCTGTCATAGCCGCCACCTCCGCCATAGCTGCTGCCGCCACCGTAGCTGTTACCTCCACCTCCACCATAGCTGCCGCTACCTCCGCCGCCATAGCTGCTGCCACCCCCACCGTAGCTGCTACCGCCGCCATAACCGCGGCTTTCACCACTGCGGCCATACTCCTTGCGACCACTTCTGCTATCATCGTCGTATGACCGGTAGCTGCCTCGATCATTGCGAGAGTAGTCAAGTGGAGGGCGGCTGCTCGAGCTGTCCTGCTGGTAGCTGTTGGACGGAGGAGCTGGCGCCCACCCGGCACTGGCATTGCCTCCACTAGTATTCCAGCCGTCAGACATTGCAAATCGTTTGCGAGTGTTTGTATGCGCGCTTTTACAACGGGATACAGGATATTGCCTTGATACTAGCCGATACGGAAAAGACTGTTCAGGCTACGCTATTGCTGAAAAATACTAAAGTCCGCTATTTGCGTTAACACTATAGCAGCTGTACTTTGACGAAAAAGGATGAATAAGGCTGAAGGTAAAAAGAAAAGTTTGTTTTGGGCTGATAAATTTTAACAAATTTTCTCTTCGCGCGACACCACCGGCTCGACGGCTCGACGGTTCGCCGGCTCATTTACACGAGGGAAGCCAAGAAGCTTTTTGAAAAAGCGTTGCTAATTTGGTGTGCTTTCTGGGCTTTAATTTCTTCTTAATACTCATTTTGTACACTATTTCTTTGTTCGGTTGTGAGATTCAATACACAGACTGCTGCCTGCACAAGATTAAACTGCTGATTTGCACACGTTTATACAATTACACTGCAATGGACAAAACTACCGCCATGGAAGTCGATTCGCCACAAAATCCGCCTGCTGCCAGCGCGCAGGTATCTGCCGCCGATGCCGAAAAGACCAAACGGCCACGCATGGTGGTGAAGCGGTGGGCAGCAGTTGCACTGTGGGCATGGGACATGGAGACAGACGTGTGTGCCATCTGCCGCAACAACAACATGGAACTGTGCATCGAGTGCCAGGCTGACCAAGGGTCCAAGGATACGGAAGAATGTACACTCGCGTGGGGCATCTGTAATCATGCGTTCCACCGTCACTGTATTATGCGCTGGCTAAAGAACCGGCAGTCGTGCCCGCTAGACAACCGTGTTTGGGAGTTCCAGAAGCTTGGCCGTTAGATTCCGCAGCAGGCATTTTAAAGAGATTAGGTAGCAACCGTTTTGACAGAAAATATATTAAATAAAAAATAAAGGACTAGGTTAGGTCTTCCTCCGCCTCAACAACCTGGCGTTTAATGCGCAGCAGAAGCGTGGTCTTCCAGTTGTCCAGCTGGCTTACGCTGTCGTAGTTTGCGACGTGGTCAGTAAATGACTGCAAGTCGCTGTTCTGAATGTCGCCAATGATTTCATCTAGAAAACCACACTCGCGTGTTTTGGAAAAGCTTGGATCCAACTCCTGGTAGCGCTTCAGCCCTTCGGCTGCACCGATGGCGTCAGGAATGGCGAGGCGGCACAGTGCTGCCTTGAAGAAATAGTCTTTGACAGACCACTTTGTCAGCGAGTCATCGACAGCGCCCTCAGCAATACCCTCAAACAGCTCCACAGCATGAGTATAGTTCTCAAGCTGCGCAGCAAGCGATGCAGCTTTGACAAGACAACCGCTGGCCAGTGCTGTCGAGTCGTCGTCAGCATACCACTGAGCTGCCTGCTCGTACGCGCGCATGGCACGCTCAAGATCCGACAGCTCCTCGCTGAGCTTGCCAATCTCCTTTTCATGTGCAGCAGCAATGCGGAACTTGCCGTCTTCTCTTAGGATGCTCACGGCTTGAGCCAACGCGTCAACAGCCTGCTCTGGATGTGTCTTCTTGAAGGCCTTTGATGCGGTTATAAAGCGCTGGGCGGCATCGTGAGTGTCATTCAGGTTTAGGCTCATTTGTGCGGCCTTGACCATTGCCTCGCCAGCCTTGCCCATCTGACGCGAAAGCTTGAACTGGTTGGACGCCTGCTCGTACAGCTCACCGGCCTCATCAAACTTGGGACCAGAGAACCAGCCCTTTTGCGTGGCCTTTTTATCGGCACTTTCCAGAAGCTCCTGCGCCTTTTGGTTAGACATTGGCGAGATGAACTTTGTGGAAGCGGAATGAAAGGTGTGCGACACCAAATGCCAGTATTATGTTACAATCTGAAGATAATAAGGCGAAGAAATAGAAAATCAAATATAGGGTGAAAAGTGAAAAGAAAATACGTTTATGCGCTGTAGTTGAAGCTGTGCAAGAACAAGATATAGAATACTAATTACGAAATTAGCACATGACCATATCTGAAAAAACTGTTGCTCTTGATGCCTCCAGGAACGGGAGTTATGTCTTGTTATCAGATATTGAGACATTGCAGTCTGGACACACCAGTCTTGTACTAGTTGATCAGGTACATCAATGGCATGTTTGGAGATAAACTGCCAGCATTTGCTTCAGATGGGCTTATGGAATCAGTTCTTGTAGTTCTTGCCTACAACGGGCACATGGCTAGGCATAAGCTTCTGTAGTTTGTATGGCTCATCTGTCAACAAGCCAGCCAGTCCTTTGCTGGTGATTTCTGATTCCACTCTTTTTAGGCCAATCAAAAAACGTGAAGTCAATTGTTTCGTTGTTTTATTCTCTTTAGCATTACACATTGCGTAAAACACTTTATCTACTTTACACCCCTGAGCACGCGAGCAAGCGCCTGGGCGACTTTAGATATCACCACAAAGGTTTGTGCACCAAGGAGGGCGTGTTATGTCTTGTTAGTGTTTTACATATACATCATGCTAATACCACGGCTTTTCAGTCTCATCGCGTGTAGAAAAGAACTGCTTTATAGCACCGATTGAGCTTTATTTAAGAAACAAAGATGGGAATTCCAAAGTTTTTCCGCTGGTTGAGCGGACGGTATCCGCTTGTGTGCGAACGCGTCAGCGACGACAACATTCCCGAGTTTGACAATCTGTACCTGGACATGAATGGAATTATCCACAACTGCACGCACCCAAAGGACGGCGAGGCGCCTGCACCGGCGACCGATGAGGAACGGTTCCTGGCGATATTCTATTACATTGACTTTCTATTCAACAAGATCCGGCCGCGCAAGGTGTTCTTCCTAGGAATCGATGGAGTGGCACCACGCGCCAAGATGAACGAGCAGCGCGCGCGGCGGTTCCGCACGGCGAAAGAGCTGGAAGAGCAGCACGAAAAGGAGCTGCGGGAGCGCCGGGCCAACGGCGAGACAATCCGCGCCGAGGAAGCCGAGACCAGCAGCGCATTTGACCCAACGTGCATTACGCCTGGCACAGAGTTTATGGACAAGCTGACAGAGGCGCTGCGCTACTACATCAACAAGCGTGTGTCAGAGGATGCTGACTGGCGCAAGCCCAAGATCATCCTCAGCGCACCCAACGTTCCGGGTGAGGGCGAGCACAAGATCATGGACTACATCCGGTTCTCGCGCGCGCAGCCCGGATACCGCGCAAACACCCGGCACTGCCTGTATGGGCTCGATGCTGATCTGATTATGCTGGGGTTGCTGAGCCACGAGCCGCACTTTTCGCTACTGCGCGAGGAGGTGCTATTTGGGCCGCGTGCACGCAGTAGCAGTGCGTCGGTGGATCCAGCCATGCAGTCGTTTTATCTGCTGCACATGTCTGTTCTGCGCGACTACCTGGATCATGAGTTCAGTGGGCTGAAAACCAGCCTGGGCTGCTCGCCGCAGTACTTGGCCATGGAGCAGGGTCGCACAGCCGACGCCGATGCGGAGGTTGACCCAAATGCATTTGATCTGGAGCGCATTATTGATGATTATGTGTTGATGATTATGCTCGTGGGCAACGACTTTTTGCCAAACCTGCCAAAGTTGTCGATTAACGGCGGTGCGCTAAACTTTATGTTCTCGACATACGCACGCATTCGTCCGGCGCTTGGCGGGTACCTGCACGACAACGGCAAGCTGGACCTGGCACGACTGCAGGTGTTTATGCGCGAAGTCGCTCGGTTCGAGGTCGATGCGTTCAAGTTGGATGTGGCAAACCATCAGTGGTACCAGGTGTACAAACACAAGGCAGAGCTGCGCGGCGAGACGCTAGACGAGTCAGTCATTGCATCGGATCCAGCGGCCAACAGCGGCCGAGGCGGGCGGCGTGGGAGACGGGGTGGGCGGGCGCCGCGTCATGAATCCTGCGACGATGGCTTTGGCGACGAGAGCGCATTTGATCTCCCGGATGGGTTCTACTCATCGCTCGGCGAGGCCACAATTCCAATCAAGGGCAACCGGCTTGTGCTGTCGCGCAGCCAGCAGGATCTGATTGACCTAATCCGCAAATTTGCTATTCGTGCGCTGCCCAAGGCTGCCGCGGCGGGACACAAGGTGCAGCTGCAGTTTTTGCCCGGTGCAGCGACGCCGTTGGACAGTCTCATTGTGGCCAAGGCAGCCGAGCAGCTCGACATTCATCTGGGTCGCGAGTACGCCTACGATGGGTCGATGACGCTCTATGTCGCTGCTGGCTCGGCCAGGGCACTTGCCCAGCTTGAGCTTGAGGATGGTAGCTCGGGGGCCAACGATCTAGACCCCTTTGGCAGCTCAGGCTTTTTTGGCAGTGCTGCGACTCAACACGCTCTGGACTCGCTGGAAGATACCAACGATGGCGAGGAGAGCGACAGTGCGAATGAGGTGGAAGGTGGCCGTGTGGCTGTGCCTGACTTTGTTGAAAAAGTCAGCGATCCCAGTAACGAGGCTGCAGTAATTGCGTATGTTGACGCATGTTTGGAGGAGTTCAGCAACGTTCTGGTGGTACCGGATTCAGAGCTGGATCTGTACACCCAGCGAGGCGACGCAAGCGATTTTTGGCAGCGCTTTGAGATCTGGAAGTCCGGGTACTACAAGAGCAAGGTAGACGCCGCGTACGACATACCAGATGTCACGCAGGACGATCAGGGTAGCGAAGTAGCTGCAGGTTTAACACCGACATTTCGCGTGCCAGCGGCATCGGTGGAGCCCATGTGCCGCAGCTACATTGGCACGCTGCAGTGGGTGCTGAAGTACTACTACCATGGATGTCAATCGTGGTCGTGGTACTACCCGTTCCACTATGCGCCTTGCATTAGCGATTTGTGTGCGGGGCTAGAGACATACAACATTGACAATTTTGGCAGCGACGTGCCATACACGCCGTACGAACAGCTCATGAGCGTGCTGCCGCCATACAGCCGCAAGCTACTGCCGCCAGGGCTGCGGGCACTTATGGTTGATGTACACAGCCCGATTCGCGATATGTTCCCAACCACATTTTCGGTCGACATGAACGGCAAGAAGATGCCGTGGGAGGCGGTGGTGCTGATCGATTTTGTCGACATTGACCGAATTCGCGCGGCAATGGCGCCGAAGCTGGAATCACTTTCCGAAGACGAGCAGCGGCGTAACAGCCGCGGCAAAAACATGGCGTACTCATATGCGCCCATTGACGTGGATGATGACGCTGCCGATGCGCCAGCGTACATAGCGCCGAGCAACCTTAAATTCCCAGCGATTAGACCGCTCAAATGTAAAGGCATTATCTATGTCATGCCGTCGCTGACGACACGCGATCATGCAGGGCCGCTGCAGCTTGTGCGCGGGCTGGTTGCCGACAGTGCCTGCCGCGCGCGGATGCGCCCAGGCTTCCCGTCTCTGTTTACCGTGCCGCACACCGCATACTTGGCCTTCAATGGCACTGAGGTGTTTGGGGCGCCCAGCCGCGATGAGACTGTGATGCTGGATGTTCAGCCCAGAAGCTTTGACACGGCAGCTTCAACGGCCGAGGTTGCTCAGGAGCTGCTCGCCGGTAAGCATGTGCGCGGCGATTACCGACCACGCCGTCTGTTTGTGGCATGGCCAAATCTGAAAGATGCAGTGCTGGTCGGTGTGTCCGACGACGCCGGCGTGTACACCATTGACGCTGGAGGATCTGGAATTATACATGTACCGTACCGCGATGGCGGCGAGCGCCAGGTATGGACAAAGCTGTATACCGACGCAATTTACAAGGCGAAGCGCGAGCATGGTGTAGTGCTTCCAGAGTCCCGCCGCCTTTTGCTGCATGTATTGCCGCTGCGTGGACTGCAGCTATACGCGGATGGGTCACTTGCGCGTGATTATGGGTTCCCAAGCGGTGGCAGCGCCAATAGGATGCACCCGTGGGCTGATGTCAGCGCATGGGCTGATCTGGGCGTGAGCTGCTTCCCGCCTGGATTAGTGCAGGGTGATCTGAGCGGCAGCTGGGTCAACAATCCGCGGTTTGCCGAGCACGACGCCATTCCGCTGGAGAAGGCGTTTCTGCCTGCCAGTCGTGTTTTCTTCCTTGGCCGCACACCACTCTACGGCGCGCCTGGAAAGGTCATTGGCCACGCTCGCGATGCTAGTGGCACTGTGGTTGGCATTGACATGCAGCTTCAGGCATGCGTCAACGGCGCAGCAAGCAAGCACGAGAACTTTCTGGGTGTAAACACGCTGGCACGCTACGCACGCGCCGGCCATGGCGTGTACAGACCGTCGTATGCAGTTGCGCGCCAGGTGGGCATTTCTCCGCTGCTGTTGTCGCGCATTACGTCGCGCATGCTCTTGCTGGACGAGTCCAAGACCGGCGATGCTGTACG
>JANBRL010000067.1:0-10908 GCA_027577635.1 Coemansia sp. RSA 475 | reverse complement strand
GACGGCTCAAACATGAGCCAGAACCGGGTCACAAACTCATTGAGCCACCCAACGCTCTCCAGCGTGCGCGTAATTGTCCCCCGCTCATATGCCCGTTCGATGTCGTCCTTGACTGCGCGCCGGTATCGCGTAATCGAGTTGCGGTACCACTGCGCTACATAATAGTGTGCTCGCGCTCTGTTAGCAAACAAAGCATGGCATGACAGCGTGGCGTGCATTGTGAGAACATGTACTTACTTCCATACACCGCTGCAATAGCAAACCCAACTATTCCAAAGTTGAGCGCCGTCAATACATATGTGAGAAACATCAGGCAAAACACTCCTGCGCAGTTCCGCCACATGCCCGTCTGGTCAAGCATCTCGACGTACACTGCAAGTGTGTCAAACATCGTCGGCTGCCCGGTCGGCGCTGCCTTCTTTCCGCTGTTGATCAGGCCCTGTTCCTTCCAGCCAACCACTGGCTTTGACGCGTTTGCTACGCTGCCTGCATCTGCCTCGGTCCCGTTAGTCTGCGTTCCGTTGGTACGGGCAGCGCTCTCTGCCGTATGCCCAGTAGTTGTCGACGCACCGCTGCCTCCTGCAGGCTTGGGCGCTGGCTTGGAGCGCAGTTTGATAAACCCAGTCTCGCTGCTCAGTCGATACAGCGTACGTTGTGTCAGCATTTTGGTCCGCGCAATATTGTAGATGAGCTTGGACTTGTTTAGCGGCCCGCTCTGGGCGCTACCCACGCTCTTGGCGCTTCTCACGCTCTCATCGCTTACTGGCGATGCTTCCAAAGAACTCTGTGTCTTTTCTGACCCGGAAGGTGCCGGCGGCAACGGCACTTCAGGCGGCGCGCTGCCGTTTGTCGTGCTACCGTTTGCTGCGCTACCGTTTGTCGTACCGCCGTTCATGCTGGGACTCTCGGACGCACGCATGGCGCCCATCGCCATCATGCGGAATCGAGAAGACGGTGAACTGGAAGGCCCCTGGCTGCCATTGCTCAACGCCGGCCTGGGGCTATCCTTGGGCGGTGTTTGCTCCTGCGGCATATTTATCGCCGGCTTGCTCTCTGTCATCGGCAACCTTTACTACCGTTGCGGAGTTACAATACCCAACAAGGGAAAAAGTTTAATAGTCAAGGCAAAGCAGTAATACTAAGGGAAGAAAGATGAAGAACACAGGTATAACCAGAGGCGGTGTTGTGTTTTTTGGGTGTTTAGGGGTGTTTTGAGAATGAAGAGTGCAGAAAGAAAAGTGTTCGAAAAAGAAGTGCTGCCGCTAGGGCCATTTTTATCTTTTCCCATGTCCCCTCTTCCAGTTGCGTCGTTTTGCAGGCGTCATTGACCTCATCGACGCCCCCTTGTTTTTATCAAAACACCTGCGATCGGAGCAACTGCCCTGGCCGCATGAAATGTATGTACAGCCTGTCAAACAATCGAGCGATATATTTAGCTCGAGTTTTTTACCTGTTCATTTCAGGAATGAAATGTGCCGATACGCTGCTAACATAATGGCGATAGCCACGCACTTTTCTGCCCTGAGAACATATTGAGCACACCTCTTGGCACGAAAACACCACTGAAAAAGAGGTTCACTTGAAGCAAAGCGCAGAGTCCGGCTTAAATAGCAAGCTCTGCCACCAATTTCTCTGGGCAAGTAAAAGTGGCAACGATGTTGGTGCTTTATAATTGTGGCGCTTGATCTGACTCTGTTGATCACAATCACCACTTATCAGCCTTTTCGTTCTTTTCGTGCTATCCACATTTCAATTTCTTTTCAGTGTTTCTGTATTTCAATTCAGCTACTCAACACTGTCATAATCCCAATCATGCGCGCGTGGCCTTTCCCTTACATGAAGCTGATGCACCCGTTTGCTCTGGGCAGCGTCGTGACTTTCTACGCATTCTGGAAGATTCAGGATACCCTGTGCGAGAGTAAGTATTTTGTCTATGAAGAGCCAACCAAGGATGCGCATATGAATGCTAATCGTTTAAATTTTAATATAGGCGAGCAGTACGCTAACGACCCGAAGAACCCCAAGTACAACGAAATTCAGGCGAGAAAGCGCAAGGCCGAGGGCGGTCACTAAGCTTGTCGGTATTTTTAGCAGTGTGTACAGACTGTGTTTGTTGTTCGCTAATCGCTACAGAAATAAAATAAACTATAAAATGATATGGCTCAGACCAATGCCTTGACTGTTTAGAGCAGACAAGAAATAGCATAAACTACGCATCTTGCCATGTATTTGGTGCCTGTATAGCCAGTGCTATCCTTTGGGTTACAACTTATGTGCCCCATACAGTTCCAGCTGCTTGGTTAATACACAAGTGGGCAGACTAATTACAATGAGAAATAAAATATAAATTGTATTGTAAATGATAATGTCTCCTCTGACCCGCACAGACGAAAGACAGCTGGAACAAGCAGAACGGCAGAGCCAGCTAATCGTGCCGCCGCTGAACTTTGCCATGATTGCGCCAGGAATCTACCGGTCTGGGTTTCCCAACCCGAAATCACAGCCGTTTCTTTTACAACTAGGCTTGCGTACAATTCTATACGTTTATGATGGCGACTGTCAGCCGTACCATCAAGAGTTTATCCGTAGCAACAACATAAACTACAAGCACTTTCGTGTTGCCGCAAACAAAGAGCCGTTTGAGGAAATGGACCATTCGCTGGTGGCACAGATACTGGCCGAGGTGCTGGACACGCGGAACCATCCGCTGCTGATTCACTGCAACCGAGGCATTCGCCGCGTGGGTTGTTTGGTCGGATGTATTCGCAAGCTTCAGGGATGGGCCATGACCGCTATATTCGACGAGTACCAGCGATTCTCGGGCACCAAGATCCGCATATCAGACCAAGAGTTTATCGAGGTCTTTCGGCACCCGGTCAGTATCGATCCGCAGTTTCAACCAGCATGGCTCTCGGACCAGCAGACATAAAACAGAGCGAGTTTATATTTAAAAGAACACAAAATGGTCAACAGTCATATTTCCATATCTTGACTGACTTGTCTTTGTTGAGCGAGCCTGAAGCAATAATATTCTTCAGCGGATGGCAGTCCACGCACAGCACCACGTCGGTGTGGCCCTGAAGCTTTTGCACAATCTCCTTGTTTTGCAAGTTCCACAAATAGATGCAATGGTCTTCACTTCCCGAGACAATCCACTTGCCGCCTGTGACTGAAAAGGCACCAAAACAGCAATAATTCTCGTTCAAGTGGCCCTTGTACATCTTTAGGCACTTGCCCGTGTGGTAGTTCCACAGCCTCAGCGTATTGTCTTGAGTTGCAGCAAGTATGTACTTGCTGTTGGGCGAGAACTTTACAAATGATACGGCCGGGTTGTTGTCGTTCACAATCGTCTTGAGGCATTGGCCAGTGGTTATGTCCCAAATGCGAATTAGTCCGTCATAGCTACACGTTACAATCATCGAGCCGTCGCGATTAAAGTTTAGCGCAACTACCGGGTCCGAATGTGCCGGCAGTGTGCGAATGCATTTCCCGGTTTGCACGTCCCAAATGCGCACCGTCTCGTCAAACGACCCTGACGCCAAAAGTGTTGATTTGGGATTGTAGCACACACAAAACACATAGTTGGTGTGGCCGCGCAGAATCTTGAGCGTGCGCCCAGAGTCGCGGTCCCAAATGCGCACCGTTTTGTCATCGGATCCTGTGGCTAGATACCGCGAATCTGACGACCATGTCACATCCGACAGTCCACCGCCATGGCCCTCCAGCGTCTTATCGTACTTGCCGTTGTATGCATTCCACAGCTTCACCGTCTTGTCTGCCGATGCTGACGCCAGCCAGTTTCCATCAGGCGAAAATTTTACCGAAGATACGCCCTTGCGGTGGCCTACCAACGAGTATTTAAGCACATAATCAGGCTTATCGGAATCTGGCGGCCGACTTGTAGCCGTATTAGGTGTCTCTGGCTGCCATGATGTCTGCGTCGGGGTTGTGCCCTCCATTACATGGTCCGACTGTGCGTTGCCATGAGACTGAATCGACTGCGTAGTTGTTGGCGCTGACAAGTACGGTTCTGCGTTGGCTGGTGCCATAGGCTTATCTCCGTCATCTGGCGACTCGTCGCCTGACGACCCATCTGAATCACTGTTGTGTCTGCTGGTCGACAGCGCCTTGCGCGCAAGCATCTTTGACGCGAACATTTTGCCGCCACCCTTACCCCGCCCGGCCCGAGGCACTGCTGGTTCTTCTTCTGACATGCTCTCGCCCGACTCCTCATCGGACGTGTTCTCTCCGTCAACGGGCGAGTTGCGCGATGGCGGTGCGCTGTACCGTTTGCCGCCGCCTACGGTTTTCCCGGCCGACGACCGATGCATGTTGTGCGATTTGCCACCGCTGGACTGCGGGTGTTGCAGCACTCCGTTGTCGCTATCCTCGCTTTCAGAGTTCATGTCCTCATCAAACCGCTGCCGTTTGGCTGATTCTGTTTGCCCGTTCTCTTCTGTGTCTGGCGCTGGTGGTTCAGCGGGTGGGCTGTGGTCGCGCTTTGAGCCAGTGTGCTCTGCTGTAGTTGATGCTTCTGGTGTCATTTTTGCGTTGCAGGTCGCCACAGGGCAGTGTAGACTATATGCCTATATGCTAATTACTCGAAAGGGAATATTAAAAAATAAAGACGAACAAGAGGAAAAAAAGCATTATATAGGTACTGCCCTTTTTTGGAGCCAGCAAATCTGATTGGCCAAATTTGATTATCGCGCGTTGATAGGCTGGACCATTTTTCAGATTACTGTTTATGGCACCAGGCTCTCGACCCAGTATGAGCTGGAACTTGATCCCATGGCAAAGCGTCAAGGTGAAAAGGGCATGGTTGCAAATAAACGGATAAAATTGTAACTGTGCACATCACCCATAAGCCTGAGCGCAAGACATTGACTGATATTTAATTACTATAGTAGCACTTTTTGGTCAAAAATTGATATTGTCCGTCTTTTGATCTTACCGAGTTTGGAAATAGCCGTATACAATGGACGACTTGGCATTGCAATTGCAAGGTATGCAGCTGGATTCAGCGTCGGAGCTACCTGGGCTTGGTGACGTGTATCAGCAGCTTCTCGAAGTGGTGCAGTATCCGATCCAGCACCTCGACGCGTTCAAACACCTCAATATCGATGCACCCAAAGGCGTCCTTTTATATGGCCCGCCAGGCGTCGGAAAAACACGGCTAGTAAGCACAGTTGCCAAGGCAACCGGTGCTGCGCTAACAATGATTCAGGGTCCGGAAATCCTTGGGCCGTACCTTGGAGAAAGCGAAGAGCGACTGCGCAGCAAGTTTGACGAGGCCCAGGCCAAGGCATTGGAACAGACCAGCCGGGCGTCTATCTTGTTTATTGATGAAATTGACAGTATTGCGCCCAAACGACAGCAGGGCGCTCAGACAAGCAGCACTTCAGCGCGGCTGGTGGCTCAGTTGCTGACGTTAATGGACGGGCTAAAGTCGCGTGGCCGACTGGTAGTCATTGGCGCAACTAATTTACCCAATGTGCTGGATCCGGCATTGCGGCGGCCAGGACGCTTTGATCGCGAGATCCGAATCGACGTGCCGAACCAGATCCAGCGCCGAGATATTCTAGCGTATTATACACGTAAAATGACGCTGGACAAGTCGCTTGATCTTGATACATTGGCTGAACTGACCAACGGTTATGTTGGTGCCGACATTTCAGCACTTTGTCGTGAGGCGGCCACAAACGCAATCACCAACCGCCTTGCCTTGGGCAGTTCATCTTGTGCATTGGCTGTAATTACGCGTGAAGACTTTAAGGCGGCAATGGCACGGGTGGTACCGTCGACCAAGCGCGGGCTGGGGATTGACATTGCAAAGACAAAGTGGACTGATATTGGCGGGCTGGAAGAAACTAAGACAAAGTTGAAGCAATGTGTGGAATGGCCACTGACGCGTGCTGCCGCGATGAAGCGACTGGGTGTGCGCGCACCACGTGGAATTCTGCTGTTTGGGCCGCCGGGGTGCAGCAAAACAACGCTAATCAAGGTTATTGCGACGCAGAACAAGGCGACATTTCTTTCGATTAATGGCGCTGCTTTGTACTCGCCGTTTGTTGGCGACGCCGAGCGCACGCTGCGAGAGACGTTTCGACAGGCGCGAGCGACGCGTCCGTCGGTGATATTTTTTGATGAGATAGAGGCTATGGTTGGCAAGCGGGCAATGGGAGGATCGGGCAATGCGGACAGCGTGCAGGAACGCATTCTGTCGACGCTGCTGAACGAGATGGACGGGATTGAGGTAGCTGATGATGTGCTGGTAGTCGGTGCAACTAATCGTGTCGATATGATTGACGATGCGCTGCTGAGGCCGGGACGGTTTGATCGTATTGTATATGTGCCGCCGCCAGATCGTCAGGCGCGACAGGAAATTATACAGATCAAAACACGCAATATGCCACTTGGCAGCGACGTTGATGTTGGCGTGCTTGCAGATGTGACTGAAGGATTTTCAGGGGCAGACATTGCCAACCTCTCACGAGAAGCAGCTATTCTGGCGCTTCGACATGACATGGATGTCAAATGTGTGGTAAGCAGCACCATTTTGGCAAGATTATGAAACAAGTGTGGCTGCAATTGGATACATACTAATTGCGATCACAAATATGTAGGACATGTGTCACTTTAAGGAGGCGCTACAGGTGGTACAGCCATCGCTCAAACCCGATCTCATGGATATGTATCGCAAGATGCAACAGAAATACACCTGAGTTTTTGGGCAAGCCACGACGCTGCCAATCTCAGCATGCACTTTGCCTGCATGCATAGCAGAAACAGTTGGGTCGACTGGATCTGCCGGTTATACGAGAAGCTGGGTGAGGCGTGCGAGCCCAACCATTTCATCCTGGCACATGCAGTGCGAATGACGTCTCTTTGTAGCATCTTTCGCAGGATCCGACTCTGCCCTTTATAAGGACACCCACCTGACGCCCCTGCAGAGATCCAGGAACACATCATTCAATTCCCCTCTTTGCTTCTTCTTTGTCTTGCCTATACCTGTTTGATACATTCTTGTTTATAAAGGACGCAATTTTTATGGAGCGGATGACAAGCGACAGCCGAGCCGTAGTTGATGACTGTCCTCGACTTAACGGCTTCTACTATACTAAAGACCCCAGCCCAGGAAACGAGCAGTTTGCCAGCACTAGTATAGCGGGTAAGTATGATTTGATGAATCATAAATGCCAACATTTCCGCTTGCCACCGACTTCTGGATGCAATAACATCATAGTTGTATCTGATTTCGCAATTTGTTGCTGGGTTCAAACTAGTTATGGTGTTTCCACAAGCCACTTGTCCGGACCATGATGCACATTTGTAGTAGCTTGACTACACATAATTTGTGGTCCTAAAGGCGTCATCCTCCCCGTGTGTGAGGCATCTGAAACCAACCCAAAGAGGCCAAAAGACCATTATACACATTTCCCACAGCCTATTTGTTTAGACTAGTTTGCCAACAAAGTTTTTTCGCTGGAAAAAGAATCTTTGCTTTCCTGCTTTCTAACCATAAACTATCTGTTCTTATTTGTATACAGTAGACATGAAGGATCGTTACCACCAGACATCGCAGCTGTCGTCCGCATCGGCGTCACCGCCCGTGCAGCAGCGGCCGGCAATTTCAGGAATTAGCACAAGCATTCATTCTAAACTGCAGCAACTCCAGCAACAGCAACAGCAGCAGCAGCAGCGAGCACCTCGACGGACACCCTCGCAAAGTAGCGTAAACTCTACATCGATTATGCGCACAGAAGCGCAAACACCGCAAGTATCTAGCCAGTCGCAGCCAGCACACCAAGCAACAGCACCATCATTGAACCAGACTGGGCAGGTGCGTTGCCTGCAAACGCTGTCGCAGCTTCTGGCCAGCGGACATGACACTAGCTACGATGATGTCAGCAAGGACAGCATATCGGCACTGACGCTGGCACTGAACGAGCAGTATGTGTTTAGCGGATCGCAGCGTGGGCAGATTTACGTGTGGAGCAGAGAGACGTTCCGTCTTGAACGTGTGCTCTACGGACACACAGCAGGGTGTTTGGCGCTGGTGCTGGACGATAAGCGCGGCGTGCTGTTTAGTGGCGGCGGCGACGGCAAGGTGCGCGCATGGGATGTGCAGACGCTCAGGTGTCTGTACGTGGTGCATGCAGGAGTTAACTCGGGAGCGGTATTATCGCTGGCGTATTCACACGCTTGCGATGCACTGGTTCTTGGATGCCAGGACACATCGATCCAGGTCTTTGACGTGGCGAATAAAGACTCGGTGGGCCGCGAGCAGCGGATAAAAGAGATGGCAGCCCGGCGCTCGCGGTTTTTTGACGGCTCAACAGACCCTATTGCAGTCTGCGCGTCGTACATGACGTCGGATAGCCGACCATCGTCGCCAGCAGACTCGGCCGAGCCAGCGGATGAGCCCGCAGAGGAGCACTATGTAGTGTTTGAAAGCACTATTACGCACTATGCGCACAGCGGGTATGTGTACAGCATTCTGCTAGGAAACGTGGTTAGGAACAGCCGCGAGGAAGAGATACTGTTTTCAGCAGCCAGCGACGGCGACATCAAGATGTGGCGGATAAGCGGCACAGGGCTGGAGGAAGTGGGTCTTCTTGACCGCAATACTGTGTCCGACAGCTATGGAGGCGGTGCCGACGATGACGTGTGCATTCATTCGCTAGCACTGAACGACGAGCTACTGTTTGCAGGGCTACAAAGTGGTGGGATTGAAGTGTGGGATCTGGAGACGATGCAGCGAATTCGCACACTGGCTAGCAACAGCTCGGCAAACGTGTTTAGCCTGGTTGTACACGGCCACTGCCTGTACTCGGGAGCGTCTGACGGCACGATCCGCGCGTGGAGCAGCGACCTGCAGCCGCTGGGCTGGATTGCAGGCGGTAGTGACTCGGTGCTAGCGCTTGTGGCGGCAGCAGACGATGACCTGCTGATCAGCGGCACTGACGACGGCGCAATTGCTTTCTGGGATGTATCTGCTATTGTAGCGTCACTTGGCGATCCTGCATCAGGGTCCGCAAGAGTTTCGGTTATTAGTCCACACATTTACCCAAAGGACAGTAGCGAGCAGCAGCAATTCATGTCTGGACCGGTGCCTCAGCGGCGGCGACAGCGGGGTCGGCGCATGCTTCAGGCGCTAGATCAGTGGGTTCGGCTCAAGTCAGTGTCAGGAGTACCCGAGCTGCAGTCAGAGTGCCGACGCGCGGCACGGTTCCTTAAGGACTTGATGCGACAGCTGGGCGCAGCGGATGCGCGGTTGATCTCTAGCACACCGTCGAGCAATCCACTGGTGTATGGGCGCTTTGACGCATCAGTGGCAGCGGCCAACACACAGCCACTGGCTGAGCGACCAACGGTGTTTGTTTATGGGCACTACGATGTTATGCCAGCAGGCGATGAGACGCAATGGCGCACGCGGCCATTTGAGATGGTAGGGCGCGACGGGTACCTTTATGGCCGCGGTGTGTCTGACGACAAAGGACCAGTGTTGGCTACACTGTTTGCCATCTCAGAGCTGGCGAAAGCAGGGCAGTTGCCGATGACTGTTGTATTCTGCATTGAAGGCGAGGAGGAACACGGTAGCGTTGGACTGCATGAGACTATGGAAGAGTACCGTGTGTTGTTTGGCGTGCCGCGCCTGATTTTGCTGTCGCTGTCGTACTGGCTGGGCGAGTCGACGCCATGCTTGACATACGGTATGCGAGGGTCTATCCGTGCTAACCTGCGCATTGAGAGCACACGCAAAGCTGATGTACATGCCGGCGTATGGGGCGGTGCTGTCAACGAACCGCTGACATGCTTGTCGCACGTACTGTCGCGTCTGGCCGATCCCAGTGGTCGTGTTTTGATACCTGGCTTCCACGACGGTGTGCGCGCTGTAAGCGCCAAAGAAGAAGAGGCGATGCACAATCTGGTGCACTGGATTACCGATAAGGAGGCACGTGCACCGCTGGTGACGCGCACTGTGCTATCCCCCATGGCTGACGCTGCTGCAGGGTTTGATGCGCAGAAGACTCAAAGTCAAACGGCTGTGGTGGACCGTCGTGCTCAGGCTGACCTGTACAGCCAGCTGATGCAGCGCTGGCGCTTCCCGACACTAACTGTGCATCACATGGACGTGTCAACCGTAGCCGCGCGCAACAATGCGACGTTGGTACCGGCGGCCGCACAGGCATCGCTGAGCGTGCGTGTAGTGCCAGACCAGTCTATTGATGACATTGCGGCCAAGCTGCGTCAACATATTGAGAGCGTGTTTGCCGATATTAAGACCCAGCGGGACCAATGCGGCGATGACAGTCGTGCGATGCTCGATGACCTGAAGCTGCATCTGGATGTACGCCCAAATGCGCATTGGTGGCTGGCAGATCCAGATACACCAGTGTATCAGGCTGCTGCTGCTGCAATTCGCGCCGAGTGGCAGGGTGCAGCAAAGGAAGCTGACATGGTACATGTACCACTGCTGATTCGCGAGGGTGGGTCCATTCCGGCCGTACCGTGGCTCGAGTCTTTCTTTGCTCCACACGCAGTAGCAGTCAATCTGCCTATGGGCCAATCTTCGGACAACGCGCATCTAGACAATGAGCGCATTTCGCTGGAGAATTTGATGCGTGGACGCCAGATCATCCAGCGCCTAGTTAAAGACATTGATCGTGTTTTGTAGTTTGATCAATAAATTGCTAAATTGATGTGCATTTTTGGAAGCGTCACTTTTGCTTTTACTTTATTGAATTTCTTGACCTCTTTTTTTACACTTTATCATCTGGCTGTGGCAAATGACCATAAAGTACGTGTTCTTGGTGAGCCGCCAGGCCAAAATACGTCTTGTGAAATGGTATACAACACTGAGCCAAAAGGAGAAGGCCAAGACGATGAAGGAAGTCAGTCAAT
>JANBRL010000066.1:0-11080 GCA_027577635.1 Coemansia sp. RSA 475 | reverse complement strand
CAGTTCACCGTTGATGGATATGATGAGAAGTTCCCTAGCCTGGTCATGATCTAAACGATGCTCAATAAACACCAGTTGTTTTTTGGTAATAAATAGATGTGCCAGATACATTTGAAAATAACAGATTTTGGCATATTTTATGCATTTTGTTACCCAATAAACTGGCAAACACTCAACAGATAAAAATAAGTTTACTGCATCTTGCGGCGAAGCGCAGGCGGCACGTATCTCTTTGGCCCATCAGCCGGCTTGGGCGACTCGGTCGGAGTAGCACTGGCCGGAGTAGCGGTAGGCACCGGAGTGGATCTGGCCGAAGAAGCGGCCGGAGAGGGGCTCGCAGACTCCGTGCCCTGGCGACGGCTCGGCGGCACATACTTTGACTTCACCGGCGCCTTCGCCTCCGCCTCGCGCTCAAGGCGACGGTTCAGAGCCTCGTCATCCCGCGCACGCTGCGCTGCCATCTCCTCACGCAGCTGCGCCAGCTCCGCAGCCTTGGCCGCCTTTGCGCTCTCCTCACGCGCTTCGCGCTCCTCACGCTCAGCACGCTCCTTGGCCTCTGTGGCGTCCTTCTCCGCCCGCATCAAGCGGTACTCGGCGATACGAGCATCGCGCGCCTCAGTCAGCTCATCGCGCACGCGCTTGCGGTCTGCTGCCAAAGCCGCCGACCGGCCCTCGTCCAGCTGCGTGCGCACAGCGTTAAAGTCGTCAAACATACGCTGGAACCGCTTCTTTTGCGCCAAATCGCTTTGGTGCTTCTCGCGCGACTGCTCGAGCTGCGCCTTACGCGCCGATGCGTAGTTCTCGCTGTCGGCCTTCTTCTGCTTCTCGTAGTCGCCTTCCAGAAGCGGCTTCTCGTGCTGACGGTACGCACGCTCTGTGTGGTCCATGCGGCGGCCCAGCACCTTGACGCGCGACTGCATGTCCTGCTTCTCCTTTTCGATCTGCTCAACCTGCATCTCCAACAGCCGCGAGGTGTCCATGGTCTCCAGCTCATCGATGCTCACGTTCAAACCTGCCTTGAGCTTAATCGACTCGGCGAGCTTCTTGGCCTCGGCACGCTGGATAGTGTCGCGCTCCTTCTGCATGCGCTCGGCCTCGCGGCGGCGCTGCTCCTCAGCCAAGCGCTCGCGCTCCATCTCCTGCTCGCGCTGGATACGAATCGTGCGCTCGCGAGTCTCGGTGCGCTCTTTGCGGGCCAGGGCGTTCTCGATGATCTCCTTACGGCGGTCAATGACCAGCTTACGCGCATTGGCCATACGGTGCTCCTCGGCCATCGCCTGCAGGGCGGTGGTTACTGCCGCTGCCTTTTCCGCATGCTTCTCGGCCACAAACTCAGGGCACGCCACGCGCTGTGCGTTGGACAGGCAGATGGCCAGCGAGCTGAGCTGCGAGCGCATCAGGTCCGATGGCGAGGCCTGCAGCTGGGCACCGTTGCTCAGGGACTGCGAGCTGTCAAACGGATCAGTGTCAAACACAGCCGAGCGTGTCTGGTGGTCGATGCGCAGCTGGAACTCACCGCGACGCGCTCCGTGCATAATAAAGCGCTCAATCTCTGCCGCCGACATCGTGTACGGCGCAGGGAAGCGGGCCAGACGGAAAATAAAGTCCAGCTGCACTGACGTGTACACCTGCGACAGCTGCTGCAGCAGACGAGTCAGGATAACGTTGCATAGCAGCGTACCGTACTTGGACACATCATCGTTGGTGGCAATCTGCTCGCTCAGCACTGGGCTCAGCTTCTTGCAGATGGACAGCGGATGGAACTGCTCCTCGACCAGGTCGTACAGAGGACGCAGCTCGGGCGACACACGTGCCAGCACATCATTGCCCACCAGGTCGCTGATCAGGCTGACGCGAGTAGGCGCCGAGCTGAGGAACAGCAGGTTGGTGAAGCGCTGCGTGCGGTGCTTGTTCTCCTTGGCCGCAGTAGACAGAACGCGCGACGACGACTTGATAATGGGCACAGCCAGGGTCGACAACAACACGTTGTTGGCCACGCTCTGCAGCTGCTCCTCAGTGAAGATCTTGGTCTGACGGTGGATAAAGTTGTAGTACCGGTGCCACGCCGCCGCCAGGAACAGCGGGTTCTTGGCCACGTACATGATGCGCGTCAGCTTCTCAAAGTAGTTGGCCATAGCTTGCGGCTTGATAGGGCGCTTCGACTGCTGAATGAGGCTATGGATGTCCTCAATGGCATAGAAGCACTCTTGCCACAGCTCCATCTCGGTAGCCGTGTTGAGCTGGTGGAAGTGCGTGTCCAGGAACAGCTGCACCGTCTCGGGGTTCGACAGGTTGACCGAGTTCTGCTGGTGCGCGTACTTTGCAATCGTCTGCAAGTGGTTGCGCAGCAGCTCGCACAGCCGGTGGAACTCGGTCTTGCGCTCGTACGTGCGGCAGAAATCAATCGCCTTGTTCGAGATGCGCTGGTACAGCGTCTCGAAGCGCACATTGTTGCGCAGAATGTCCAGCAGGTTGCGGTACGCCTCCCACAAGAACTTGAGCCACGGCGTCACCACAGCGCGGTCCGCGCGGTCGCGGTTCTGCTCGCCGCTGACCAGGCTCAAAATCATGTTCTCGGGCGTCTCGGCCTCGTCGAGGTCCTCAATCGACCCGACCGCCGACTGCTCGACGTTGCGCTGCGCCTCCGTCACTCGCTGCGTAATGTTCTCCAGCATCGTCTCCACCACAGCGCCCAGCGACTCGGGGCTCGTGTGCTGCACAATGTTGCGGTATTGCATCAGCCCGTCCTTGAGCTGCTTGCCGCGCCGCTGCTCCACGCACAGCTCGGCAAACTTGCGAATAAACGGCTCTGTGCTTGCGGCATTTGCGTTGCGCAGCCGCTTGCTCGTGAGCGCCTCGTACAGCGTGTCCAGCGCCGTCACTGGCTGTCCAACATTGATGAGCTCTAAATGTATAATAGTGTGCAATCAGCTGACAATTCTTTCCATGGAATTCACAGATTAAACAGTTAAATTGGCCAGATGAACTTACCCTCTGCACGTCGCAGCACGACCTCTGGCCGCGGCTGATGATAAGGCGGTGCCATTTTAACCTTTTGTTTTCGAATCCGACTGTATAAATCCTTTTAAAAGTGCGCTAGCCTTGGAAAATGGTATAAATGGCAGCAATAGATTATAGCTGAAAAATAACCAAGCAGCCAAAAAAGCGCTAAATAGAATCGACGAGAAAGAGCAAGACTGTAGCATTCGTTTTGTGGATGGGGGTGTATTGGCCCAAATTCAAAGGGGAAAATTTTTAGCACAAAGGGTGAGTTCGATTACGCTGATCTGAGCTCAGGATCAAAGTCTTGGTTTAAAACTACAAGTTATTTTGCCACACGCTGCCTTCTGCTGGATGGAGTCCGGCTTGTGTCGGCATATCTTTGACGAGTGCGTCAAGCAGCGCCAGGGACGCTACTTTGGTCATTTGCCGACTCATCTCAGGGCTTATAAACGAGTTGCCCTCGCGGTCTGCAAACACCATAAGCGCACATGCCGCGCGGACCGACTGCGGCTCATCGCCCTTGCGACCCGTCGACACTCGTGCCAAGTGGAACAACATATGGCTCTCCATCTCCAGAGCCGCCGCCTGCGGAAACTCCTTGCGCACCCGGTCCAGCAACCCCTCGTTTGCATCGTAAAAGTCAGCACCAGGCCGGCCCTGCGACCCGTAAAAGCTGTCTGCATTTCCAACAAGTCCCCGAAACACACGCTGCGCACCCACTCCTTGCACCATCTCATTCACCACTCCCTCAGTCAACAAAGTGTCAGCATCCACATTTGGCCACAACACATACGCGTCTTTCTCGCTTGCATCGTCAAAGTACGCATAGTTGCGGGTAATTCCAAACGCCCCGTCGCCGATAATAATGTCGCCAGTTTGTGCTCCACTGATGATTGATCCACACGACCCAAATCGAATGATTGCAAGCGGCCCATCGACTACCATTCGTGTTTCACGCACAAAAAAGTCCATCATCGGCGAGCCCATCCCGATGGCCACGATGCTTACTGGAAGCTGCTTGTACAGTCCTGTTATTGTAAGAAATCCACGGTGCGACTGCTTGGTCATCAGGATCGTGTCCAAATGCTGGGATATCGCGTGTGCTCGCTGTGGGTCGCCGACTGTTATTATACGGTTAGACACTTCGCCCCGCTTTGTCTCTACGTGATAGGTACGTCCGTCCAGGCTGGTCGGCCGGTTGGCACTGTTCATTTGTTCTTCTGGCATTGTACAAGTGGTAAAAATCAAAACAATATTATTGACAAATTAAATGGTCGGAAAGGAGAAGGGCGTTGCGGAAATTGCTGATTGTTTTTTCCGCATTGTTCGGTATCCGTGGGACAGCCGGGTGACCTGGGGAAATTCGTGTCACAGGTGACATGGATCAGTCAGTTCCGATTCAAACCCTCTTTGCTCAGCTGTCTTTATTTTCGCAGATGTCCACAAATTAGCAATTGTTCGGCAGGCACGTGTAATGAGATTGTTTCGCACAAACATATCCCACGTGGTTGAAACAGGAAGGAGCCAGATCAGGAAGGTGACCACAGGTCATCAATTACCAGTTGCAGCTGCCAATATCGTTGAATAAAAACTATAATTTTCTTATTTGTCCAAAAAATAAAATTTTAAAATCATCCCACATTTCCAGTGTACGAGAAAGTGTGCTCTGCCCATACCAAAGCCGCATCCGCCCATATCACCAGTGACGGCCCATATCAGCACTGAAGTGCGGACGCAGTGGTGTTATGTGACCACGCGAGCGGCGATCCAGTGCGCACTGCTCCCTCCGAGTCAAACGCTGCACGATGAATTGGACTGCCAATTCTCATCGGAGCAGCCAGCGGAGATGTTGTGCGTGCGGGAACCGAGAATGCAGCAAATAGCGGAGCAGAAGCTGAGGCTGGAAGTGACACGGGGCGACCAATGCTGGCAGCATACTCCGCCAGAGGCGACCCTGCGCACAGGCTGGCATCGCTGGCCAGCGGCAGGAATGCCTGATGATACGACGACGACAGCGGCGGTGAAGCGGAGGCCATTGACATGCTCAAAGGCGCATCTGCAAAGCTGCCGCCGTGCCAGGCCACCTCCTGGTACAATGGCAGCTCGGGCTGCGCGCCGTGCATCGGCAATGGCTGCTGCATGTACGGTGATGACATGCCGTCGCGGCCAGCTGACGATGCGCCAAACAGTGCAGCCGACTGCGCCATGTAGCGGCGCGTATCTGCCGCAGACGGCGCAGCAAACCGGGGCGACTCGTTGCTCGGCTGCCCAAACGACAGACGCCGCGGCGCACGCAGCTCAGGCGAGTCGATCGGACGTGTCGGCAGAGTGTCGCAGTCGTCATCGGCGATGGCTGGTTCGGCAGGCGGCGCCAGCTTAAAACTGTAGTTGGCTCCCTTGTTGTTGTCCCAGTGCTCGCTACCGGCAACCCGGTAGCGCACGCACAGAGCCACTGTTCCAGGCAGCGTGACCAGGAACGACGGTGGCAGCGATAGCTGGAACGCAAAGCGGTCGATGCCAGGCCGTGCTCCTTGGCTCTCAGCCAGCGTGCGGCTGAACTCGGCTGTGACCTCGCCAGCTGTGCGCCATTGATCAAACGAGTACCGCACCGTCACTTCCTTCTCGAACGCAACGTTGTGTACCTTGACAGTGCCACGCAGGGCAGCCGAGCTACGGCGGTTGTCGGCCAGCTCGGCCTGCTCAAACACCACAGGCGACTCCTCATACAGCGTAAATGATGGCACAGGCCGCTTCAGCGCTGTCAGCCGCACTGTCGACGCACGCTCTGGGTTGGACTGGCTGCGGCGCCGCCCACATGCCGGCGAACCGCTCTGGCGATCATCCTCAGATGCGCTGCAATAGTCGGGCTCTGCATCCGCGCGCGCTGCTTTGGGGCTTTGCGCCTTAAGGAACCACCGCACATACTCCAGATCAGCTCCAAAGTGCACAAAGCGTGGTGTGCGCATGATCATCGGCGATGCGCAGCGCTCGCTGACTGGCGTGGAAGCAGTGGTAGCACTGCGTTTGCGCAAGCATGGCCGCACCACCTCACCAGAGATCTTGCGCACAATCGATGGCGGCGTGTACACCGTCCGCTGCTGCTTCTTTTTTTGCGGGAAGAAGCTACGGCAGGTGGACGACTGAAGGCGTAGTGAAAACGACGGGTGTCTGGGGACTGCGTCCTGGTGCTCGACGGTTAGTGTGGCCGCCGAGCTGCACCTGCTCTGCATAAACGACGTGCTTGAGGCAGGGATATACATGATTACAGGCGATCTGGGTTTTTTTGGTCTGGATAGTGTTTTACAGGAGGCAGCTCAGATACAAAATAAATGTGCTGTTCTGGTGCCAAAGGGTGTAATAGGATTTAAGATCGAGGCGTGTAGAATAGCTTGAACACGGCCCACTGAGCAGAACGACGGTCGGTTTAAGAATGTGCGACCTCAAGCGTGCTGCTGGTTAAAGACAGGAATATGTTTAGAAGATGAATAATACAGATGCGTGGTAAATAATGTACAAATAAAGTTGGTAAATAATTTTACGAGGCCGTTAAAGCGCTACGTCGTAAGAAAAGTAAATCAGACTGTCAACATACTAAGTTCAAGAAAAAAGTATCTGTCGGCCCAGCCGCGGACGTTGCTTTATATACTCGGCCAACGCGCAGGCACAGTGTGCCCCGCCCCTTTTCTTCTGTAAAATAAGCTCTGTTTGCTCACGCGCATTTCTATCGCGGACCCCCTCCAATTTCGCTCAGGCATTGCCGCATTTTGGGGGTGCGTGTTCAGGCTGGGGGTGCTGCCCCTCCCCCCTTTCGCCGTGCAAAGAAATGTGCGGAAGGGCGGGCAAGATCCGACCAATGGACTGCCGCTGTGCGCCCCTGTCAATTGTTTGCTGGCCAAAGGCCCTATGCATGTCTGCTGCGTTTCTGGCATGGGCAGGCGGGTGGGTGTCCATGCCTCCCCCTGGCCGACGAGCGCCCCGGGCTATGTCGATTGACGACCCTGCACAGCTTTGCCTGCCAAAAATGTTGGAGCTTTATGACGGAATGAGGTGATGAATAAACGCAATGCGCTGCGCTCGGACAATCACACTTGGCCCTCGTCCGCCAAGCAGTGCTCTGGCCCCGCTGTTTAATCGGAGCAGCATTGGTGCTGTAGCTTTAGTAACTCAACCCTGATGCCATGATGTTATTATCAGGTGAGGCGTAACAAAATTATGTCGCGGTGCTGTTACTTGCAATAACTGCGATTCCAGAGTCGGAGATCAACGCGATTGTCACACGTGCTAGCTAGCAGTCGCGCGTTGGGGAGACGAGGACAGATTATATTTGGCCAAATCAGTCCGAACGATGTCAATCGGCTTCCGCAGCAGATTGAGGCTATGGCGTCGATCTCGGCCAACCCCAACCAACCGCCGGCGATTGCGCAAGAAATATAATCGATACTCGTGTGCTAGAGCTTTTCAAATGTTTGGTGGTGGAGCCAGTCCGCCTTTTTGCCGCTCGGACAAGATCGATATTAGGTGATGCATTCACAGATGCTGCGCTTCACCTGACTTTGATTTCAAGCAGTCGAACACTGCGGATGTTCCGCGGGCCGCATTGTGTATTCTACCACACGACTAGCTGCGGGAAAGGCGTGGCAGTTGCAGATCGCCTCTTGAAGATTGCGGATTATACGGGCTTTGCCAAGCATCGAAATGTAATATCTGCCCTGCTCTGGAATATCCGCAAGGTTGACCGACTTGCGCGTATGAATAATCATGGCTATTCTATTCGCAATGACTATTCCATTAACGCACTGCGTAAATGTATGTAATTGATTGCTCACCATTTCACCCGGCTATTGGATATACGCACCCAACAAATTACTAATCTGTCTTGCCTTTGTGTCAGAAAAACGCAATGGTTGTCCCGTGCACTGCTCGTCAATCGACATCCAATCACAAGCACAGGCTACTAGAATTGAAACGCTGCAAATGAACCTGTGTTTCTACCTGTGGCCGACAGTGCATGGCGCTTTGCTCCTTCCTTTCTAAGAATATGCAAAGCGGTGGAAAGAACAGCTCAACATTTATCCTGTTTTCTAAAAACACATTTGGCAAGCGAAGCGTATATTCGAAGGATGCTCTCCCTGTTCTGCTAATCATGAATAATCGGCATTATCGGCGAACAAGGGAGCCACTGAGCGCACTCCCATCATCACTCAACAAAATAACATAATTATTCTACTCTGCAACCGAGCAACGGATGCACGCGCAAGTGAAACCTCCATTATATGCTTCCCAGATGACGAGATGTTTCTTTCCCAAAAATACATTTTACGATTTTGTCTGCAGCCACACACAATCCATAAAAAAGAGAGGTCAATGGCCAAATTCGGGATGAACTGCGCGCACGAAGGACACGAGTTGTGATTGTTTATTTTTGACCAATCGCCTGCCCAAATAGGAGCAATCCTTGCCCATCGATTATCGATGAACAGACAATTTTCTCCCAGGCTGTCCCTGAGCTTAATTTTGCCCCCGATCTCGCGCGATACTCGCAGACAATGCACGAGAACCATCAGCACACTATAACTCAGGTTCGCTAGTAAATTAGATTCCTTTTTTTGTGGCGGAGATGTGTTTCATATTGCAGAAAAGCCTGACCCAAAGAGCTGCACTTTTTTCTTTCTTTTGTTTACATCTTTTTTTTGCCGGCTTACCCGACTGCAGCGTGCGCTACTATCCGCTTTATCTCCGCAGACAAAAGGTGGAAAACGATGATGCATGAATCAGCATTGGCATTATACGCGATGCACATTCTTAACCACAACAAAAAGACAAATTATGTTGTTTTGCAAGCATGCATTCACCTGTATGCACCACACACTCCTTGGCGATAAAGGAATGGACAAGTGCATTCGAGTCTTGTAAATCAAGCACTGGCAAAAGAAATGCATGTTAGAGATGCAGGTTTTTACCTGTTCCTGAATGTACGCGCACTATCGCTCTGAAACACGCTCTTTTGACCGCATTCTTTCTGTTGAAAAGAATTAGCGTCGGATGTCTATTTCGGCCCTTTGCAGGGAAGGGAATATGCACAGCCAAATAATGGAAATACATGCACTAATAAAGACACACATTATTTTTGCCATGCTATTTTTTGCCCACTATCTTGAAGGAACCAGATTGAGAACAAGTAAAACAAGCGGTGAATAAAATTGCGATACCGATTCGCATTAAGATGAAATGACAGAGGCATAATCGATGGACAGAAAAGGAGCAACGCACGTGCTTTGTACTGGTTGTCGCGACATGTCTATGCCCAACAAAGGCCGTGTGCGGCGGATTCACGGTTGTGTCTTTCAGAACCTCCATGGCCGAAATGCTTTGAGAAAAAGTAGCTTTTGTCTGGCTCAGCGTCCATTCGGACACACTACATCACGACAACCAAAACGCCTTTAAATTTCAGAGGTTATTCAGCACACTGCACATTTGCTGTGCAGTATTTGAACAACTCACAAACAACAAGCGTGACTGACCTATGAAGCTTGTGAGTTTTTCTTATTCTTTCGGCACAAACTCAATACACAAGTAAGCTCATCGCTCTACCATCGGTACATTTTGGCCCGAAATATTCTCATGCGGCACATGCAGTTTGAAATGAAAGTGCCGAGCCAGTAGCCTCTATTGCGTGATGGTCAGCCAAGATGGCCACACCTGAAAGGCAAAGGAGAGATGAATGGTATACGCATGCACAAGCAATGCTTGTGTATTCGCAAGCCATATTATAATAAGCGTTCATGTCTCTAATTGTGTCTTTGTGTGTCTGCGCCTGCTTTGCCACCCTCGTCCCTGCTGGGGTTTCTCGCCAATCTGTCAATCTAGCAATACGAAGAAGTAGGCCTGGTTGACTGTGCTTGGCGACACATGCACAGACCAAAGGACTTCTCAAGAGAAGGCTGCTTTTTCTCGTGCGCATTCATTTCAGGTGTGCAGATTACAAATGCTCGGTGGATCTCACCATCAGCAGCTGCATGGTCCAGGAGAGAGGTGAAAACAGGTGTCTTCGGATACATTTTGAATACAGCAAAATTCGGGATTTCGCTTGTCAATACGAACGCCGTGCTGAAAAAAGAGTGCATGTGCTATTTTCAGGTATTTCTGTCAGGAACAAACATCCCTATGTTCTTCTACAAGCGCTCCTTGCATTGGGCGGGCGCTATTCACGCATTAACCTGCTTGTTTGTTTTGTTTTTGGGTCTACGCTGCTTGCTATGCTCGTGTGCGTGTCTGCGCTCAAGCACAAACGACAAACACTTTGTATGTGGCACAATGAGTACCTGCCACTCTTGCAATATTTCTCGGTGAATGGTTAACAAATGACAAAGCTATACGCTCTTGCCGGGTCAGGTATTCTTGGACATGACAATTGAGTAAATATTCATCTGACACATTGTATACAGCTTTGTCCGTATAATGCCAATCCTGAATACAAGTATGCTTCGTGTACCTTGTAAATCGCTGCAGCTTTAGCCCACATTGTTCACCGTGTCCACTGCCGCGTTACAGCTGGCGATTGTCTGTAGTGATTTTCCATTTCATTCAAATCGCCACGGATCTTCGTGGATTAATAATTCGCTGTTAATTGGCCGCTATTGCATTGCTACTCCTCATGTAAATCATGTAGTACTGCAGCTAAAATGGCTCTGAACCTGATTTAAGGATTCAGTTTGTAAAGCCCTGATAAGCGTAAATTAATTTCAATGGCAAATACAGACTGGCCCTAGCGCACAAGTAGCATCCTTGCGAATAGACACACGCTATGCATGAAGCAAGCACTGTAGATAACCAGCGCTTGCAAGCCGCTATCCTGCACATACATTGTTTTTGTGCAAGACTCACCCTGCTTTCCCATGCTCTTGTCTAGCGTTGTGCACTAGCACTTGTCAAATAAAGCAGGTATATTACAGGCAATGTCTAATCTAGCTTCACTATGAAATTATTAATTTTACGCACAAAAACGTTATTAGCAATTGGATTGTCAATTTAGCTGGTAAATTTATTGTTAGAAAAAACGATAGCCAATGCTTCAGCT
>JANBRL010000065.1:1240-11280 GCA_027577635.1 Coemansia sp. RSA 475 | reverse complement strand
GTATGCGCTTCACTTTCATGGAAGCTTCAGATACGTTAGTGTGACTCTATGCTAGTTGACGCATGTCACCTGCCGTCAGACAGGGAGTAATATGAATCCTACCTGTATATTGGCGTATTCTTGTACACAATGGCTAATCGCAAACATCTCCTGAACTCCATTGTGTAGGCAGCACTATTTCTTATCAAGCGACAGCAGTTTTTAGAGCTGCTAGAGGCACGCCAGCTCAAACAGGCACTGCTGGTTCTACAAAATGAGCTGAGCACGCTGACAAATGACATACAGCAGCTGCACCGGTTGTCGGGCCTGCTAATGTGTCCTTCAGTAGAAGATTTGCGCACAGCTGCAGACTGGGACGGCAGTAGCGGCCGATCGCGCTTTGTTGTGCTCGAGTCGCTTCAGACATACATATCGCCAGGGTCAATGGTTCCGGTTCACCGCATGGAGACGTTGTTTGGTCAAGCTCTGGCATATCAATGCGATGCCTGCAAATATCATGTGCGTCCAGCTAACCAAGGCTTGTATATAGATCATATGTGTCCAACCTCAGTGTTTCCGCAAGAGCTACAGTTTAGTCTCAAGGGCCACCAAGACGAGGTGTGGTACGTGGCGTTTTCGCCTGATGGTCGCTACCTTGCCTCAGGGTCGCGCGACAAGACGTGCATTATCTGGAGTATGTCTGACTTTTCGATAGTCCACCGGTTCAACGGCCACCAGAATGAAGTTGCATATATTGCGTGGTCGCCCAACAGCAAGTATATTGTGTCCGCAAGCAGCGACCGGACGCTACGCCTGTGGGACGTCGAGGATGGCACGCAAATGCAAGTGTTTTCTGGCCACGAAGAGACAGTGACATCTTGCAAATGGCTAGGCACCAACGACAGGTTTATCTCTGGCGGCTTGGATCACAGGATTATTATTTGGGACATTAACGGTACCATTGTCAAGCAGATCAGCTCGCCGCGCGTGCACGACTTGGCGGTTTCGTCTGACTGCAGCCTGCTTCTAGTGGCTGACGAAAAGACAGACATCCACGCGTACGACCTGACCACTCTGACATTTATGTACAGCTTGAATGAGCCGGTTGAAGTCATGTCTATGGCACTGTCGGCAGATGCGCGGTACTGCATAACAGGGTTACGCAATGGCGAGCTACACATGTGGGACCTTGACACGCGCACACTTGTGCGAGACTTTTCAGGGCACACACAGGGCCAGTATGTGATTCGCTGCACATTCGCTGGGCAGGACGACCGTCTTGTAGCGACTGGCAGTGAGGACGGACTGCTGTTTGTATGGAACCGGAATACAGGCCAATTGCTTGCTCGTTTGCGCGGTCACACAAAGACCATCAATGTCTGTACATGGAGTGACAAGGCAGCAGCGCTGGCAACTTCTTCAGACGACAAGACTATATGCATTTGGCCAGCGTATCGCGGCGCACCGAGCCATCGCCCTGACTCTACAGACGACTTGTCGACTTCTGACGATGATGATGATGAAAGCCACGCAGACGACAAATCTATGGTATCTGGCGCTCACTCGACTACTAGTATAGATATGTTTTAGCTTTTGCTGGTGTATGGATGCTGTCTCTTAATTAGTGCATTTATTCTACACGCATGGTAGCTAACAGTTTATGCGTTTGATACATTGTATATTCAGATAAAGAAGCAATAGCAACTGTTGGTGCTGACTATTACGACATTATATACAAATATTAAAGCATTCATTAGAGGCAAGGAAAAGGCCAAAGTACCAAATAAAATTATCAGTAAAATGCTAGCTATCTCAACAAAGCTGTGGTCGCTAAAGCCTGGAGATGTCAAGTCAGTTTACGGTACAATCAGGTTGGATTCAGATGCCTTTGGGTTGCGGTCCATAATGGCTGGCGTTAGTAGCTCTTTGCGGTTTGCGTAAATAATCTTGTATGTAGACTTTATCGTCGCCTCGCCAACACCAGCAATATCTGATATAGCCTTCGCATCCCGACCATCGCCTATCAGATGAGACGCCATGTAAATACAAGCACTGGCAATCGACAGCGGGCTCTTTCCCGAAATGTGTTCCATTTCCTTGGCCTTTTCGGTCAAAAGTTTTGTGATGCGCCATGTCTCCTGGCTCAGGTTCAAGTTTGAGCAGAAACGCGCAATCAAGTCGTTGGACGAGGTTGTGCCCGTGTTTGCGCCTAGCTTGCTCTTCAAAAACTTGAACGTGCGCCCAATGTCTTTGCGATCAACCTTGGTCAGCGCACATATCTCCTTAAATGTCCGCGGCGCATTATCCTGCCGACATGCAAGGAAGATACACGCAGCAATAATTGCATCGTTGCTCTTGCCACGCTGCAGCTGCTCATCCTCCACCTTCTTGTACAGCTGTTTGGCAATATCGACAATTGTCTTTGGAATATCGTACGCATCGCACAGGGCCGAGATCTCCTTGTAGGCCTGGACCAGGTTGCGCTCATGGCGCTGAGCAGTGGTCCGCCCGTGCGTGCGGTTCAGGTCTTTGGCCAGCCCTGACCCCTTGTCACCACCACGAGCAATCACTGTATCTAGCTGTGCTCCATCCAAGAACGGGTTGGCCGCATTTCCCACACGCGAGGGGTCGTCGCCCTCGTCATTGGCAAATGTTCGCCACTCTGAGCGAGTGTCAATAATACGGTCGCCCAAAACTAGGCCGCAGTCACCGCACACCAGGTCGCCCGAGGCAAAATCCTCAATAATATTCGGAATTGGGTCACGGCAATTGCGACATATTAGCTTCACGCTGTACCGCTCGTCAGTTCCCGACATTACGTGGGGTCGCTTGTCCATCTGTGACATACTTTAGTTTGTTTACTATAAAGCTGTATTCTTTTCAAACAAAATAACAGTTGCTGCAACACAAACGCACAAAGGCAATGAGAGCTAGCAATAAACAGAAACTAAAAAATAAGCGACACAGAAAAGAAAAGCAGTCCTGCTCTGAAGGCGCAACTGTGCTGTTAAAACAAAAAAAATGGATTAATAATTGGCGACGCTCATCAGCCAATCAATATAAATTGAGAAACGTGATCGTGAATTTATCGGCGAAATCCAGATGATAATTAAGATTCTGTACAATACGAGCAGATTCTGGAAGTTTGAAGAAACACCATATAATCCACGTCAATAACTATCAACATTGCTCGAAATGCAAACACTGTTAGAAATGATTAATAATAAGAAACGAAAAGAAGAGTGCAACAGAAACAAAAATATTACGCACCGACACGTTGGATAACCATGCGTTGGCTCTTGAACTGCAGAGTCTCTTGGCGGACCAGGAGATACAGGGCGCGATCCACAGCATGAGCTGAAAAGCCCTGGGCAGTAAAGTCGTTCTTGATCGCCCGCACCGACACCTGCGATCCAATTGGCAGACGGCGGCGGATTTCCTGCTCGACACGACGCATCTCAGCAGACAGGTCGGCGCGAGTGGTGCCGTCGCCCTGGCCACTCTGCACAGCGTCCATCGTGGACATGCGGAACATACGGATAGCCTCATCGACGTGTTCAATGGTAGCTACCGGTGACAGCGTAACCTTGGCCAACGACTCGGTGATACGGACCACAGCTTCCAGCTGGCGCACAGTGATCGGAATAACCGAACGCTCAGAAGAGTCGCGCTCCATAGTCCACAGCTGCGCCCGCATGGCCACAAAGAAGCTGCTGAGCTTCTCGGCAGCTTCGGCCGACAGACGCGGCGCGCACCGCTCTTTGCAGAACGTCACATAGCGACGCATGGTCTCTAGACTCAGCTCTCCGCCCTCAACTTCAACAGGCGCGCGTGTGGCATGTACTTGCATAACATGGCGCGCAATGGTCTGATCGCGCAGCTCGTTGTGCTCATCCTTGACAATAAAGATCATGTCAAAACGAGACAGAATGGTGGTCTGGAAGTCAATGTTCTCGCCTGGCGCTTTGCTGTCGTCGTAGCGGCCAAACAACGGATTAGCTGCGGCCAGCACTGACGAACGTGCATTGAGAATGGTCGTGATACCGGCCTTGGCAATCGAGATAGTCTGCTGCTCCATAGCCTCGTGAATGGCCACACGATCCTCGTCGCGCATCTTGTCAAACTCATCAATGCACACCACACCGCCATCAGCCAGCACCATCGCGCCGCCCTCAAGGTAGAACTCGCGCGAGGTTGGGTCTTTGATTACCGATGCCGTCAGACCGGCGGCACTACTGCCCTTGCCCGAGGTGTAGATTGAAATCGGCGACACCTTTTCGACGAATTTAAGCAGCTGCGACTTTGCTGTTCCGGGGTCACCCAGCAACAACACATTAATATCGCCACGCAGGCGCATGCCGTCAGGCAGCGTCTTTTTTGAGCCGCCAAACAGCAAACACGTCACAGCCTTCTTGATGTCCTCATTGCCGTAAATCGACGGTGCAATGCTGTTGGCAAACTTTTGGTATATGTCAGGCGTGCGCGACAGGGCCACGTACTCCTGTTCCTCTTCGGGCGTAAACACCCGCTTGGTGAAGCTGTTGCCGCTCTTGTTAATCTCAATGCCGACCACCCGCAGATACGGCTGGCGGATAGCCACTGCGTTGGTGCCCTTCATGTTCTTGCTCTGGTACACCGTGAAGATGCCTGTGATCGTGACACGCGATCCAGGAAACACGCGGTTGGTCAAGTTGCGGTCGGCGCTCATGACAATGTGCCGCGGCAGCTCGCCCACCGGAATCAGATCTGGAGCCTCCTGCACCTTGAGGGTCTGCTGGTCCACAAACGTACATTTGTCTGTGGATATCTCGAACGGGTCCAGCGGGCACCGCTCAGTGGTCGCCACCTGTTCGCGATCGCACACTCGCGGAATCTGCACGCCTGAAAACCCACCGCCTACTGGCACGGCCTTGGTGTGACGGCAGTTGCGGCACTGTAGTATCACGCTGGTCGCCTTTGAAGTCAGCGACGACGCTCCAATCACAATCCCCGACACACATACTAGCTTTGAGATCTGTGCCGACCCCAAGTCGCGGATGTTGACAACGTTCGTGTTGGATCGCAACGTTACCTGAATTTCTGGTACCTCGTCCAGACCTTGTGCCCCTGGTGCCACAATCTTGCGCGCACTGTTGCGTGCAGCCAGCTCAAACAGCGGCAGGTACTCTGCTGGGTGGTTCACCAGCCGTTGTGACAGGCTCTCATCAAATCCAGCCACGTCCTGCAGGCTTACGTTCAGCACATCCTCGCCTACTGCCAGGTTCTGGCGTAGCTGTTCGCGATACACAAAGACATTGTCGTCGCGGAAGTTTTGGATAAAGTCAAACAGCTGCTGCTGTGCTTCCACAACGCCTTCCTTGACCGCCTCGCCGCTGTGTACCTGCCGGGTGTATACCTTGCCCGCGTCCCAGCCCTGTCCTGACATTGCCGTTAGTGTGAATGTGTGTTTAGTTGACAAATGCTCGACAAGCAAGTCAATAAGTAGAATATATTAAACGTGAGGAGAGAGAAAATGATTTGTTTACGCTAAAGAGCAATTTGTTTTTGAATAGCATTTGCGATCAAAGCCTGCACTAATTAAAATTAACTTTATCAACTGTTGTTTTTTTTGGTATAAATGCTGATTTTTATTGCTAGATCCTTAGCATAGGGCAAACTATAGTCCAACAAAAGAAATAAGCAACAGCTGAAAGCGCAAAAGAACAAACAGCCCTGCAGCCCAGTCCCACAGCCAGTTTAACGGTAGCGGCGGAGCGACAGAGTGTTGTTGCGTCTCCAGTTGTGGTGACGTCCTCCACCACGGGTGTTGTTGAAGAGGTGACCCTTTCCAACACCACGGCTCTTGCGGCCAGCAGAGGTGAGACCACGGGCCTCGCGACGCTTCTGCACGGTCTTGGCGATCCAGTTGATGCGCGGGTCGCGACGGATGGTCTTGTGCGACGGGTCGACAAGGATAACCTCGAAGAACTTGAAGGTCGAGTCCTGGTTAACCCAGTACGAGTTCAGCACGCGCATGTTAGCGCAACGCTTGCCCACACGCTGCTCGGCAACGGCGCGCTTCGACTTTTGCAGCTTGAGCTCGTTGATACCCTGGTGAACGGGCTTACCGTACACCTGGCCCTTAGGGTTGGGGCGCTTGCGGTTACCACGACGCACACGCACGCGGTAGATCACGAAGCCCTGCTTGGCCTTGTAGCCCAGGCGGCGAGCCTTGTCGGGGCGAGACGGGCGAGACGCACGGTGGATGGTCTTCAGCTGTCTACAAAAAATATACATGCGTGTTAGCAAGGTCGTCGTATGCCAGCGTAAGAGTTCATTGGGAACAAGGGCCAATACATGCGCCTCAACTATCAATAGTTGGTTCTGCAACCAAGGTTGCTCGCACGTTTTACCGCAAATCCACAAGGGGTTTGCGGCAAGCCCAAGTCGCCTAAGCTATGGCATCGAGACCTTGATCCCGCTCCCCAATGTTTCAGCTCTATTGGCTCTCTTTGATACCTACCTGTACTCCCAGCAGCGGACACGCAGGAGGAAGCGCATAACATCCGACTGCTTCTTCTTCGAGATCTCCTCAAGGTACTTGTAGGCTCCCATGGTTAATTACTGACGCGTCCTACAAAACAGTATTTCGAATTGCAAAGGTCGAATTGGCTGAAATTAGAAAGTGGCTTTGA
Source organism: Coemansia sp. RSA 475 (assembly GCA_027577635.1). Lineage (NCBI taxonomy): Eukaryota > Fungi > Kickxellomycota > Kickxellomycetes > Kickxellales > Kickxellaceae > Coemansia > Coemansia sp. RSA 475. Next base: position 4,627 of record JANBRL010000065.1, on the reverse strand, counting down.
AATGCGAAACTGCAGCTGTATCCATTATCTGCAAACATGGCCATCTCGCGCTGTCTGCTGATGGATTCGCGTCCGGCAACATTCAACGGATGCACCGCTGCATCCATTACTCGGTGTGATACTAACCCTTTGAAATAAATCTGGTGCGAAATTGGAAAGAAAGATTCAAGATTTAGCGCAATTTTGTGGGATAGCTTTGAAAGTGAAAAAGACGCATTTTTTTCTCAAGTAATCACAAATTAACTTTAGCTGATTGGTGATCAAAACATTGAAGTAAGCTTGAGGTTCTTCGATTTCTAATTGCTTTTGTATCCTATCGAACCACCCTATTCTGTATACTTTAACATGTCGAGCAAGGACTCTGTTCCAAATTGCGCTGCTGCAGCGGTACTAGTCAGATCGGAGGGCGTACCCGACGACGCGCAGCCTATTCGCGGTTATGACTTTGAAAACGGTGTCGATTACAATGCGCTGCTGAGCACATACATAAACACCGGTTTCCAGGCCACCAGCTTTGGTCGTGCAGTGGATATTGTCAACAAGATGCGTGCATGGCGGCTCAGTGACGAACCAGTTGCTGACACCGACTGCGAGGAGGACCGTGATCTCGAATACCGCAAGAGTGTAAAGTGCAAGATCTTCCTTGGCTACACGTCCAATCTTGTTTCAAGCGGGATTCGCGAAACAATAAAGTACCTGGTCAAGAACAGCATGGTTGACGTGCTGGTGTCGTCGGCTGGCGGCGTTGAAGAAGATTTTATAAAGTGCCTGGCGCCGACATACTTGGGTGACTTTACTCTTGAAGGGCGTGCACTGCGCAGCAAGGGTCTGAACCGGATCGGAAACCTGATTGTTCCCAACGACAACTACTGCAAGTTTGAGGACTGGATTGTCCCTATCCTCGACCAGATGTTGAAAGAGCAGAAGGAAGATGGAACCGTATGGACGCCGTCCAAAGTCATCCACCGGCTGGGCAAGGAGATCAACCACCCAGACTCGATATATTACTGGGCATACAAGAACAACATTCCAGTGTATTGCCCGGCTATAACCGACGGCTCTTTAGGTGATATGCTTTATTTCCACTCTTACCGCAGCCCAGGGCTGGTTATTGATGTGGTCCAAGACATCCGTGCAATGAACACCGAGGCAGTGCGTGCCAAAAAGTCGGGCGTAATTATTCTCGGCGGCGGACTGGTCAAGCACCACATTTGCAATGCCAACCTTATGCGCAACGGTGCTGACTACGCAGTATTCGTAAACACTGCGCAGGAATTTGACGGTAGTGACGCTGGAGCACGGCCCGACGAAGCAGTGTCATGGGGCAAAATCAAAGCCGATGCCGAGTCAGTCAAGGTCTACGCCGAAGCGTCCCTCGTGTTCCCGCTTCTTGTCGCACAGACGTTTGCCAAGAATAACTAGCACACTATAAATAAAATTAACACCAAAATTAGTAAGCACGTCGTCCCACATTTTTGGGTTTAGCAGTTGCGACACATTACACGAGATGATTGGCTGCGTCCCCGCACTGACGTGGCGAGCGTAGTTGCGCCGAAATATACGCCCCGCCAAGGCACGGACTCGCTTGCCAGCAGCTTTTCCGCCCAATTGGATCTGTACTGGTGAAATAGACAGCGTAGATAAAGACCAAATGCCTCTTTTACCCTTCTTCTTTCTCTTTTATATCTTTTCTTTAAAGCTTGTGAAGCCAGCAAGACCACGGTAGTCTTTTCTTTCCCTATTATATTTTTTGTGAAATAGGCTCATCTACAATCCCTCTTCGCATTCGAGAGCTAGGCCAAACCCGGACCTCTCAATACACACACAACAACAGACACATTTCACAGTTTTATTGCAAATAATGAAGGTCAGCGCTGTGCGCTTTATGCTATCTGCCGTGGCGGCACTTGCCGTCTCTGGTTCTGTCACTGCCACGGGCGAGGACGCCAAGTCTGACGTCAAGGTGCTGACGACCGAGAACTTTAAGGAGTGGACGGCGGGCCAGGAAATGGCACTGGTCGAGTTCTACGCTCCGTGGTGCGGTCACTGCAAGTCTCTGGCGCCCGAGTACGAGAAGGCAGCGACGACGCTGAAGGAGGATAACATTGGCCTGGCCAAGGTCGACTGCACAGAGGAGCAGGCACTGTGCGAGGAGATGGAGATCCCCGGATTCCCAACCCTGAAGGTGTTCAAGAACGGCGATTCTGTAGCGTACAACGGCACACGCAAGGAGGCAGGTATCATCAGCTACATGCGCAAGCAGATGCTGCCGCCGCTGTCGAAGCTTGATGCGGACAGCCTTGACAAGTTTACAAAGTCCGACCGTGTCGTGGTTGTGGGCTTTGTCGAGGACAGCGACTCGGCCGAGTACGCTGCACTGGATACGCTGGCCAAGGAGCTGCGCGACGAGTACACGTTTGGCGTGGTTGCCGACAAGGACTTGGCCAAGGAGCACGGCCTCACATCGCCGGGTGTTGTGGTGTTTAAGGAGTTTGACGATGGCAAGGACGTGCTTGCAGAAGATATTACTGCTGATAGCCTGCGCAGCTTTATCAAGGCCAGCTCAGTGCCTGTTCTGGGCGAGATCTCGGGTGACAACTACTCAATGTACGCGCAAACTGGTCTGCCATTCGGCTTTGCGTTCTATGACACTGAGGAGACGCGCAAGTCGCTGGAGAAGGAGCTGTATTCGGTGGCCAAGGCGCACAAGGGTGTTATCAACATTGTGCTGATTGATGCAAACAAGTTTGCCTCGCAGGCTGACCACCTCAACCTGGAGCGCAAGTGGCCGGCGTTTGCTATTCAGAGACAGGCCAACCTGGACAAGTATCCGTTCCCGCAGGACAAGACCATTACCGAAGATGGCGTTGCCGACTTTGTCAAGAGCTTTATCGACGGAGAGATCGAGCCCAGCTACAAGTCTGAGCCGATTCCAGAGGCCAACGACGGCAACGTGTTTGTTATGGTGTCGAAGCAGTTCAACGAGGTGGCGTTTGACAAGACTAAGGATGTGCTGGTCGAGTTCTACGCCCCGTGGTGTGGACACTGCAAGAACCTGGTGCCGATCTACGAGAAGCTGGGTGCGGCGATGAAGCAGAACAAGAACTTGGTCATTGCCAAGATGGACGCCATTGCCAACGACGTGCCTTCGAGCGAATCGGCCCTGCAGGTCTATGGATTCCCAACCATTGTGTTTATCCGTGGTGAGGACAACGCGATTGTCGAGTACACTGGCAACCGCTCGCTGGAGTCGCTTGTGGAGTTCATTGAGGAGAACGCCGCCACCAAGATCACATACAACAAGGATGACCTCAAGGATCACGACGATGATGACGAAGCTGATGAGGATGAGGAAGCCGAAGAGGCCGAGGTTGAGCCCAAGGCTGA
>JANBRL010000064.1:0-12031 GCA_027577635.1 Coemansia sp. RSA 475 | reverse complement strand
TGATTTTCCTTCTCTGCTGGCCAGTCGGGCATCACATCGGCAAACTTGTCACCGCTGGCTAGAAGCAAAAGACGAGCAACTTCGGCGCGTGCCTTGATGGGGAAGTAGCGTAGAACGTAGGTAGACATTTTCACAATAAGATCTGGATTCGTGGAGAAAACAAGTAGTAGGAAAGGCAAGCGGCAACGCGGGTTTTAAACAAAAATGTCAACTAATGTGTAGAAATATAGTGGCCGTGAGAAAATGTGCTGGTGATGTTTTGGTTAGTTCATTGTTCTGCGCGGTGTATACTGCTGATTTCTTTGCAACACCTAATCTGCATTGACCATGACTATAACGTGAAGTTTAATATGTATCAAGCTGCCATAGCATGTAGCTAGCGGATACGAATAGGCGCTTGATTATTGGATTATGTGCATTTTCAAAACATAACAGTAGGGCCAGTTTTAGAAATAATATAATTTTAGGAGTATAATAATCCAGAGCAGAAAAGAAATAATTACTTTTGCCACTACCCTTTTTGCAAGTGAGCAAAGCCTGATACCCCCACTTGTGCGTGACTGGAGCCAGAACGGACTAATGAGCACGTTTTTTCTTGACCAATTTCTTGCGTCATGTTCGTGGTTTGGGCAATGCGACTTTAGCATTTTTCTCTTGCTGTGTTTTACAAAAGAGGCAAAAGAAAAATCAGTAAAGAAAAGTAGGTCGGCAATGTGGAGCAATGGCAGTAAACATGCCGAAAACACCCCAATTTCTTTTGGTGCACTACAAAGATCACAGGTTGTGCCAATGGAAAGCAATTAATTATCTTTTAATAAAACTATTTCCGCACTTTTGCTTGTCTCAACATCTAGCTCAAAAGAAAATCGTAGAAAGAGCTAGCCGAACACACTTTTGTTCATCCAATAGGAGATATGCCAAAGAAAATTAGGAATTTTTTTAAGGCAATGGGGTTCACATGAACAACCATTATGTCGATGCATAGAAAAAAAACACAGCAAAAGAGAGAGAGAAAATAAATTTACAATGGAAGCATTCATGTCTCTAGTTCGCTGGTAAAAACTAGCCGCCGTTATAAAAAGCAAGATGGCTGGCTACATTTTTCCTTCAATTCCACACCAACGAACTATTATCTGCATTTCTACTTTATTACTCAAACACACTAGCACGCACACTATTAAAATGTTCGACTCAAAGCCTGATCAAGGACTTACAAGTGATATTAACAGCCTTGGAGGATCTAATGACTTAACCAAGATTAAGAAATAGTAACTTGTATAGAGGATGATTATTTATACTGACAGTGTTGTATGATCATGCAGATTAAGCAACATGTCATACACCTATAATATGCCATGCATTGGTTAGGTTATCTAAGCTAACAGTGCTCTGGCGACATATAAAGGGCATGTTGTTCTGTAGTATTTATGTAGGAAAACTGAACTTTTATACATAAACTATATTTTTATATATCATCATTTCTACCCCAAAACATTAACACCCATGTGGCCTTGTAGCTTGGCTAAACTTTTACAAGCACACGCCGACCTGACCTCATCATCATCCAGCAATCACGAGTACTTAAACTAATAAAGAATGGGGTTAATTGTGCTGCATATATTTATAATGCAATAATACATTTGAAAATTTACTTGAGCGTAGCAACATATAGGGCAGCAATTGAGCTAGTCTGAACAGTCTCGTAAACCTTGTTAAGTCCAGGAGCGTTTCTCTTGGAGAAGTAGTCTGCACAGCCCTCAATTGCATTTTCGCCTGGCTGGCGGATGCCGGTAATAAAGGCAAATAGAGCAATGTCCATATATGTCGTCTTTGAGCCAAAGTAGTGTCCGTTGGAACCATTCTCTGCCAAAATCTTCTCGTGATACTTGACAAATGCTTCGGCTTTTGACCTGTACTGGGCTTCAATAAATTCGCGAGAATCTTCGGGAGCATACATGTGTGCAATATGCATATCGATGACATCCTTGATCTGAGAGCTAAGCTGATCTTCGCGCGCAGTATCCATGGGTCCAGATTTAACAAGCAGGTTGCTCTTTCTTGCCAGATACTTTTCAATAGCAATTGAATCAGAGAGCTCAAACTCGGTGCCGTCCTCCAGAGTCTCAATCAGCACAGGTAGCTGGCCCAGCGGCTGATTGTCTTTCTCTTCCGGCCATTCGGGTATCACATTGGTAAACTTGTCGCCGCTGGCTAGAAGCAGGAGACGAGCAACTTCAGCGCGTGCCTTGATGGGGAAGTAGCGTAGAACGTAGGTAGACATTTTCACAATAAAGATTTGGATTCGTGAAGAAAACAAATAGTAGGAACGGCTAGCGGCAACATGGCTCTTTAAATATAAATGACAGCTATGTCTAAACTTAGTGACCGTGAGAAATAATGTCAGTGGTGCTTTGGTACATGTAATGTGCTGTATCATACATAGTGCTGATTTCTTTACAACACCTAATCTGGAATGACCATGGCCTAATCCATTGTTTAATTTTATACTGTTATAGCATAAAGCTGGTGGATACAAATAGGCGCTTGATTATTGAGTTGTATGCATTTATAAAACCGTACAGCCAGTTTCCGAAACAACATAAAGTATAAAATATTTCAGAGAAGAAAAAGAAATAATTACTTTTGCCACTACTCTTTTTGCAAGTGGGCAATGCCTGATACCCCCACTTGTGCGTGACTGGAGCCAGAACGGACTACTGACCACGTTTTCCCTTTTTTTGTCTAATTTCTTGCGTCATGTTCGTAGTTTGGGAAATGAGACTTTAGCATTTTTCTCTTGCTGTGTTTTACAAAAGAGGCAAAAGAAAAATCAGTAAAGAAAAGTAGGTCGGCAATGTGGAGCAACGGCAGTAAACGTGCCGAAAACACCCCAATTTCTTTTGGTGCACTACAAAGGTCACAGGTTGTGCCAATGGAAAGCAATAAATTGACATTTGATAAAAATTTCCGCACTTTTGCTTGTCTTAACATCTAGCTCAAAAGAAAATCGTAGAAAGAGCTAGCCGAACACACTTTTGTTCATCCAATAGGAGACATGCCAAAGAAAAATAGGGATTTTTTAAGGCAATGGGGTTTACATGAACAACCATTATGTCGATACATAGAAAAAACACAGCAAAAGAGAGAAAGAAAATAAATTTACAATGGAAGCATTCATGTCTCTAGCTCGCTGGCAAAAAACTAGCCGCCGTTATAAAAAGCAAGATGGCTGGCTACATTTTTCCTTCAATTCCACACCAACAAACTATTCTCTGCATTTCTACTTTATTACTCAAACACACTAGCACGCACACTATTAAAATGTTCAACTCAAAGCCCGATCCAGCACTTGTAAAGGGTATTAACGACGCTGGAGGAACCAATGACCTAACTCAACTTAAAAAACCTAAATAATTCATTTAGTTGATGAGTATTTTACTTTCAACACATGCTGCCCATTTTAGTGAAATATTTGCTATACTTTAATTACAACTTGTAATAAATATCAAATATATAGTGTCAAAAACATGCTCACTTTTGACGTAGTCGGGTATTGTTGAAATATAAAATCATTGGCATAGTAACCAAAAACACAAAATTATATTAATCAAAGCTTAAATAAAGTATCTAAAGCTGCTGTGGTCGTCGTAAATGCCGTTGTCAATAGCCTCCTGCTGCTCCTCCGGAGTTAGCGGCTTGGGCTCACCATACTGTTCATCGCGACGATTATTCTCGCGGTTGAGAACAAATGTAAGCACCAGAGAAAACACAATCATAACAACAGTGAACGCAAGGCACACGCCGTAGCCCATGAAGAAGCGAGGAGCTGTCGGGGTCTTGTAAATCTGAGTGCCAACAGTAGCAAAGCACTGGCCAAATGTGTTTAGCAGCGCAATGCTGACGGCGCGCTTTGTATGACCAACATTGTTGTTGGCCACCCAGCTCAGCATAAGAGGGATAATCGGGTACAGTCCCATTGCGACAAAGCATGCGCCCGTGTAATTGGCCTTGACGTTCCCCGAAGAAATAAGCAAAATGTAACCGATACACGCAACCAACGCGCTGCCAGCAACATGGAACCCACGGCGGCGTGTGCGGTCCGAGTTCCAGCACACGGCAAATACACAGACAATAGCGCACGCGTACGGTGGCACGGTCATCAACTGTGCCTTGGCGTCTTCATAACCCATCAGCTTGACAATAGTTGGAAGGAATGACGTGTACGAGGCTAGTGGGATGTTGAGCCCAATATAGATGAGGCAGGTGAACAGGTTCTTGTGGTCCTTGAGAGCCGCAAACAACTGGCGCTTGTCAAGAAGCGAGTTGTCGGTGTTGTGACCGCTGCGCGAACGCTCAATCGCGACTTGCTTCTCTTCGGGAGTTACAAACCACCGCTCAAGCGTCTCGGGGGCGTTTGGCAATACAAAGATAGTCACAATGCCCAAGAAGATGGTCGGGATTCCCTCGATAATAAACAGCAGCTGCCACGGAGCCAGCGACTCGTGTGTGAGGTTTTTGGCCACGCCATAAGCAATCAACCCGCCAAACGCGCCAGCAAATGTTGACGATCCGTAAAACAGCGCAGTGCGCCAGGCCAGTTCATGACGCAAATAAAAGAACGACAGAATAATGGGCGCCGCCGGTCCAACTCCAGCCTCGAACACGCCCATAAAGAAGCGCGCAGCAACCAGGCCCGAGTAGTTCTTGGTTCCCGCCATGGCCGTCGAGCAGACGCCCCACAGAATCATGGTGACGCCGACCAGAACTGCCGGCGTGACCTTCTTCATAATAAACATGTTTGGAATCTGCGAGATGGTGTATCCAAAGTAGAAAAACGACAGGGCGTTGTAAAAGTCGTTGCCCTTGAGGTGCGTTCCTTCTTCGATGCCAGCCAGCCGGGCATTGCCGATGTTTCCGCGATCGAGCGCGTTAAAGAGGTAGAGAAGAGCGAGGTACGGGACAAGACGAAAGTCCAGTTTGAGCTTGAGCCGCTTGACGATGGCGTCGCGTTCGGGTCCTGATTGCGGCACTATGACATCGCGGCTAGATCCAGCTTCCACCGCGACAACGTCTGCCTTTTCAATACTAGACTTTTCCGACATTGGACGTAGAATAGGTAATACACACAAATAATATTAGCAGCGGAGTACAGAATAACAAAAGCCAAGCAAATAATTAATGAGAACAAAGTGTGTTGGATTAGAATGCAAGGCAAGGCGCCGGGTCTTTTATATTCATTGACAGGCGAGGCTGAAGCACACAATTGATTCTGCCACACGTCGTTTTGACTCGCTCGGCCTTGGTCATTCATCTCTATACAAAGATTGCTTTATTTCGTTTCCCCATTTGGAACAATATCAAACAATTTTCCTGTTCTTTGCAAGCGCACAAACCAGCGCACATGCTCTTCAAACTCACGATTGCAGTGGATTTCCCAAAGATTTTCTGATGGACGCTGTTGTTGAAGACAGAAATTCTCCTGCGACCATCGCCAAAAAGCAGCTTCTGGCGAGATGCCCGATGTCCGACGCGCTAATATATTATAGGAATGTGCTAGCGATCAACACCGACAGAGATGGACGACGTGCATGCAACAAACGAGAGCACAGTAAAATACGCGTCCACGTGGCTAGATCCACTGTCCGTGCTCACACGCTCAGTTGAATATTAGAATATTGATTAGCGTAAATCAAGTAAATCATCGTCAACACTAGGGCCGTGCACAAGAGAGCTGTGCACCAAAGAACTGTATGTTGCTAGAGCTGCTGTCAAACCACTACTTCTTACATTAGATATGCAAAAATATGAATACTTGTAATTTATATGACGAGATGAAAACGAGCTTAACCGTGGTGCTTGCCCAGCTAATACTCCAGTTCGCCAAACCATAGCTTGTCTACGGCTTGCTGGCCCTTCGAAGCTATGCACAAGCGGTGATCACAGCACAAAATCAGGTTCTTTAATTTTAGCCGGATCATGGACTAAATCAGACAGATGGGCAAGATAAGTATTATTTTGAACGTACCGCGTCATGAGCATTGACGATTGGAACTGATTGCAAGCAGAGAAGACTGAACACACCCCCTATCCGAAAATCCCGTTTTTTGGTTTGAAGGGGCGTGCGACAGTTTACTATTTTGCTAGTTTTGCCACCGCATGGCCTGTTTGTTTTTAGAACGTGAGAGCAGGGCAGGAAGGTCGTCCTGCGCCAGATTTTCTTTATCTCCGCAGAGTGGGGGTGTGTGCCTTGGCCGAAAGGGCTGGTATGTGCGCTTTCGTTTGTATGCGCGTGCATGCGGGGCAGGGCAAACAATATAAAGCGGGACATGCCCAGGAGGCATAAAAGCTCACACCATTCGTATTTCTCTTTACCAAGCATTTATTCTCCACTATTTTCTATTTTTTAAACATAGCACTTTCAACGCTACGCTGGATCAACGAGCAAAGGTGGGTCATCTGGCATTCTAAAGATGGGATCGGGGGTGGTTTTCACGCGCCTTTTTTGGACTGTCACTGCGCCAGCCGGCCTTTATCTATTTGCAAGCAAAAATATTGGGGGCGTTTTGTGCTTTTGCTCTTGCTCACTTTTCTGATTATCAGTACACTAAGCGTAACCCTTTATTTCCCACTGCACCGTAGTTATCTTAAACAATGAGCGCATACGAACTTCGCAAGAGTGCACTAGTCAAGGCGGCGACGGGCGAGAAGCGCGAGATTGAGTATCCGCGCAAGGCGGACGGAAAGGCGCGGTATCCGTCCGAGATCTATGGCGAGAATGTGTTTACTCTCAAGACGATGGCCAAGGCACTGCCCAAGCCGATATTCTCGAGCTTTCTGAAGCAGCGTCGTGGACGCCAGAACCTTGACAAGACAACTGCCGATTCGATTGCACATGCAGTTCGCGTGTGGGCGATGGACCGCGGCACGACTCACTATACGCATTGGTTCCAGCCACAAACTGGCACAACGGCCGAGAAGCACGATGCCTTTTTGAGTCTCCTGTCGAGCTTTACGCCGGGCGGCGAGGAAGTGACGGCGATCGACCAGTTCTCTGGGTCGCAGCTGCTGCAGTCTGAGCCCGATGCGTCGTCGTTCCCGTCGGGTGGCATGCGCACAACATTTGAGGCGCGCGGGTACACGATCTGGGACACGTCGAGCTCGATGTTTGTGCAGAGCGGACCTAATGGCACGTCGATCCTGTACATTCCTTCAGTGTTTATCTCGTACAACGGCGATGCGCTGGATGAGAAGACAGGCCTCTTGCGCTCAAACGAGGTGCTGTCGCGGGCGGCGTCTGACTTGGTCAACCTGCTTGAACCGGAGGCGCATGTGTCGCACGTGTACACAACGCTGGGTACTGAACAAGAGTTCTTCCTGGTGGACCGCACCATGTACGCGCTGCGTCCGGATCTGAAGCTTACTGGCCGCACATTGGTGGGCCAACTGCCGCCGCGGCACCAGCAGCTGGAGGACCACTACTTTGGGCGTATCCCGACTCGTGTGATGCGGGCGATCAGCGAGCTTGAGCTAGAGTGCTTGAAGCTGGGTATCCCAATCAAGACGCGTCACAACGAAGTTGCGCCTGCACAGTTTGAGGTTGCACCGATCTTTGAGGAGGCGTCGGTGGCCGTGGATCACAACCTGTTGACCATGGACGTGCTGCACAAGGTTGCGCATCGCCACAACCTGCGTGTGCTGTACCACGAGAAGCCGTTCAAGGGCGTCAACGGCTCGGGCAAGCACTGCAACTGGGCTCTTTCCACCGATCGCGGCGAGAACCTGCTGGACCCGACGGTGCGTCCTGAGACGAACTTCCGCTTTGTGATCTTCCTGCTGGCTGTTTTGCGTGCGCTGCAAGAGCATGCACCGCTGCTGCGCGTTGCTATCTCATCGTCGTCAAACGAGCACCGTCTGGGCGCACAGGAGGCGCCGCCGGCTATCATTTCGGCGTTCTTGGGCGACCAGCTCAACGAGGTGCTGAACGCCATTGAGGAGAACCGTCCGATCAAGAACTTTAGCGTGCCGCAATTCCAGACCATCAAGGTCGGCGGTACTGTGCTCGATGTCAAAGTGGCTGCCCTGCCCCACATTACGCGCGACTTGACTGACCGTAACCGCACGTCGCCGTTTGCCTTTACCGGCAACAAGTTTGAGTTCCGCGCAGTGGGCTCAAAGCAATCGCCGTCGTTCCCCGTAACTGTGCTGAACTGCGCCGTAACATCTGCGATCAACGAGATTGTTGGTGAGCTGCGCACGCAAATGGGATCCAAGTCCAGCCCGTCGGAGGAGGACAAGCTGGCGGTTATTCGCAAGTACATTAAGCTGACCCGCGATGTGCGCTTTGAGGGCGACAACTACTCGGCCGAGTGGGTCGAAGAGGCGGCACGCCGTGGTCTGCCCAACATCAAGTCTGCTCCTGAGGCGTTTACGTACCTGATCAAGGACAAGCACATGAACATGCTGACCACTGACACGGGTATTTTCTCGCAGGGCGAGCTGATGTCGCGCTACCATATCCTGAACGAGCGCTATGCCAAGGACATCATCATTGAGGCGGAGACGCTCAAGACCATTGTGGGCCAGCAGATCCTGCCTGCCGCCTTTGAGTACCGCAAGACGCTGGCCGAGTCCGCTGCTGCGTTGAAGGTGGTGGGTGTCGAAGCGGAGCCTGAGGTTCGTATCCTGAACGAGCTGACTCCCCAGGTCGTCACCCTGCAAAATAGGTACGAAAGCCTCGCTAAGGCAGTTGCCAAGCTGATCGACGAAGAGTCAGAGGACTCGAACAAGCATGCACAGGCAGCTTATGACAATGTTGCGCCGGTTATTGCGGCAGTGCGTGACGCTGCGGATGCTCTTGAGACTTCGGTTGCTGACAAGTTCTGGCCGTTGCCAAAGTACACTGAGCTGTTGCTGACCATTTAAATTTTTTATCTTTCTATCTTGACTAATATCTGCGACACAATTTGTCGTTTTTACTTTATATTAGCTGTGATTCAGATAATTTATGTTGGCTAAATGTGGATATTGCTTGCGATTTGTGGTAGCAAGCGTTTGCCCTTCAGAGAGAACATTATTGAGAACACTTGTCTTTTAAAGACAAAAAAACACTATTAACCCCACAAGTAGGTTATTATTTGGACTATTGTCAAAGCTAAACTGATTTTTAAACACGAACCACGAAATGTCCAAGGCTAGCTAGTCCTCAGTTCCAAAGTACCGGTCGCCAAAGTCGCCCAGACCAGGCAAAATAAACTTTTGCTCGTCAACGCCCTCGTCGATTTCAGCGGTAATGATCTGAAGCTTGGGGAACAACTCGAGCATCGCCAGCGCGCCCTCGGGAGCACAAACGAGGTTGACAAACAAAATGCGCTCTTCCCGAACACCAGCCTCGAGCAGCGCTTCAATGCACTTGATAGCAGATCCACCAGTTGCAAGCATCGGGTCGAGCAAAAGCACCCAGCGGTCAGAAATATCCTTGGGCAGCTTGCTGTAGTAGAGCTTGGCCTGCGCCGTGCGTTCGTCGCGCTGAATCAGCACTTTGCCAATTCTAACGCTTGTACACACGTCGCGAAGGCCTTGCTCCATTGACTCGCCAGCACGCATAATGGACACGCCGCAAATACGGCCCTCGAATGCCACGCCGTGGAACGGCACGCCCATTGGAGTCGTCACCTCTTTGTCGACGACGGGCAGGTAGTTTAGTCCCTCCTCGATCAGCAGGCGGATGACTCGGTCAGAATAGAACACAAAGTCACCGCGCGGCGTTTTGATGTCGCGGATAATCGTCATGAGTCCCTTCAGCTGGTTCGTCTGCGGAAGCAGGTGCAGACGCGAGTGCTCGGCGGCCGTTTCAGAGAGCGACTACGTGATATGTAATATATATGTAGAATTGAGCCCAAACTTCTGGTTATAGGCATGCGTATACATCTACAAGATTCACCTACCATGGCTAATATACACAGAACAAACTACGTTACGCTAAAAACCGAGGCTACAGAAACAAAAGATAACGCACAGCAGAAGGGCAATATCTTGGGAATTCGATCGATCAGGGGTGATTAACAGCTGCGCCTTGTTCGGACCAGGGGCGAGTTGGTAATGTCATTTTCTCTTTGTCATACATGTTCATTTTCGGCATTTTATAGGCGCATGACCACACCACACCCCGCGGATGCAGTTGCCAAGACAGGCCGCGACATGGAGACGCTGTTTGACGGGTTCTTCAGCAGCATCGAGGCCATTCGACAAAACAAGGCAGCCGCAGAGCACCGCGATGTGAACGCAACAATCGGCAGCATATCGTCCAGTCTGTGGACGCCACATGTTGAGACACACGAAGACGAAGACTGCATCCGAATCCACGCACATCTGCCAGACGTGCCTAACAACCAGATCCGTATCGACACCGATACGCCCGGGCGGCTGAAAATATACTGCGAGTGCAACACACAAGCTGCGTACGACAGTGGCAACGACCGCATTAGCGAACGCCAGCTGGGCCAATTCGAAAAAGACATTCCACTGCCGCCGGCTGCCTGCATCAGCCAGATGACTACAATATACGAGGGCTCACATGTAGTAATCACTATTCCTACGGCGTTTTAATAACCTGTTCTACACGCGTGCTGTGTGGGTGACTTTTCATAAGCTCACAAATCAGAACATGTTCCCCTCGAAAGAGGGGCCATAGTGTATTCCCAAATAAACAGACGTAATTATTTTGTTATTTTGAAGCAAATGTGTGAAACAGGGTTAGATCTTGGGCGACGGTGCACCGCTGGCCGGGTTAGCCGCCTGCAGTTTCCTTGCGCGATCACGGGCAATATCGACCATCTCGGAAAGACCGGTGGCCAGCTCCTGGCTCTTGGTGCTGTTGGCGATACGGTCCTCGACAATCGGAAACAAGCTCTCTTTGCTGCGCCCGTTGACAAAAATGACAAAGCGGAAGCCGTACTTTTCCTCATATTCCCGGTTCAGCTCGGCCCATTTAGCCAGCACGGCGTCCTCGTTGTCCGACGCGTTGCCCTGCTCTGCCTTTGACAGCGCCGACAGTTTGGCTGCGTTCTCGCCAATACGTGGATGGGCATTAACGACCTCGAGCTGTTCCAATGGCGACAGCTCCTTGATGAGCTCGTCTGCCTTATCGAGCAGCTGATCGTAGCTCTCGTACGGACACGCGTCGTGAAGGCGCTGGGTCAGCAGGGCCGTTGGCTCGAACAGCAGAGAGATCACCGAGGTGAACTCTTCCAGCGACAGATGGTTGGTTTTGCAGATGGTCGGAAGTGTTGGCTGCGCAGACATGGCTAGAGTATATGATAAATCCAATTATTTCAGAGTAATAAATAGAAAAAGAGTGCGTCGCTGGCTAGAATAAAGCCCTTGTATGCGGCTTGGAAAAACTGGCGCATATCAATAACGCAAGCGCCATTTTCCTTCAAAAGAATGCGTCGTCAGAAATTAGCGCAGTTGACAGGTGAATGCGCAGATGGCTCGAGTCGACCAAATTCCAATGTGAGCCGCAAACCGATCGCATTTATTTTTTCAAAAGCTTTGCTATTTTTTTTTCGCTCTTTACGCTTCTCGCCAATTGTTATTTTTTGCTAGTTTGAGACGCTCACAAAATGGCTGACGACGACGGACTTGTTCTCAACTTTGCCACAACAGACAAGCCTTCGCGGCTGGTTGTCACTCAGTCGGCGCCCAAGAGCGGACGGTGGAAGGATCGCATGGAGCAGCGGCGAAAGTTACGCAGCGACACATCTAAAGTGCAGCTCCAGGTTCGCAAGGCAAAGCTCGATAAAGAAAAGCCTTCGCAGTCGGAAAGCAGCAATGTACATGCGCAAGCACAGAACGACAAGGTACAGCAGGTGCTAGCGGAGATCAATGCTAGCAGCGGCAAAGGCAATGCCAAGAAAGCTGGCGGTGCAGCACCGAGCGGCAAGGCAGGGTCAGAGCTGTCGTATCAGGCAGGCAAGCAAATTGTCTCGTCGCTGTTTACGCGCAATCCCGATATTCCGGCGCTGGCGCGGGC